>JAQHUG010000180.1:4249256-4281378 GCA_028555095.1 Dicrostonyx torquatus
GGGGCTGAGTAGCTGGAAACAAAAAGGCAACCTCCTACAACTCCCAGCCTTGCTCTGATGCTTTGAAATATTGTCAACAGGCATGAACATGATCAATTGTCTTCAACAACACCATGACATATGTGTCATACTTTATATAAAAATTGTCTCTAAATGAATCAATGAGGTATCACTTGTAATTTGGTTTTTAAAATGTATTTTATTGCTAGTTGAGCTGAGTATATGGTTAGATTTCTTTTTTTTTTCTTGCATAGTCCAAGTTATAATGGTTGGATTTCTTAAAGGACAGCGGTTACAGGTTTATGATGTGGACAAAAATAGAAATCATGGCAGGTCTAGAAACTGATGGTTAATTCCCGTTCACTGGTATTAAAAACATTTCAGTCCTCATGAGCAGAATGAATTGTGTACTAGCAGCTATGGAGGCATTGCCACAATTGGTCTTATGCTTCAAGTTAAGGACAAAAATTCTCCAGCTCTGAAAACAACCTGGATTCTGAAATGGCTAACCACATCTGTCGAGGACAGCGCATAGAGAAGCTGATGCCAACTCAAGTAATACTCAGTTTGTACAATAAATTATGGACCTGGGAAAACTTTTATTTTATTTATCTGTGTATATGTCTATGTGAATGCATGCATGCATTTTCTTGGCTAGACTAGAAACCAGAAAGCCCCAGCTATTCCATCTCTTTCCCCAACTCCCCTGCTGAGGTTATAGACAAGAGAGGCACTCCAGGTGGTGGTTTGAATAGAATGCCCCCCCTCCACTATAGGCTCATATATATAAAAATACTTGGTCACAGTTGGTGGAACTGTTTGGAAAGGATGAGGAGGTATAGCATTGTTGGAGAGGTGTGACACTGGGGGTAGACTTTGAGGTTCACTCCTGTTTCCTTCTTTCTGCCTTGTGCTTGTAGATCAAGATGTAAGCTCTCAGTTACTGCTCTAGCACCATGGCTGCTTGCCTGCTGCCATGCTCCCTGCTATGATGATCATGGACTTTAACCTCTGATACTGTAGTTAAATACTTTCTTTTATAAGTTTCCTGGGTCGTGTTGTTTCACCACAGCAATAGAAAAGTAATTAAGGCATTGTTAGATGGGTGCAGGGATCCAAACTTTGGATCTCATGATTATATGGCAAGGGCTCTTAATTGCTGAGTCGTCTCTCCAGCTTCTTCTTGTCATCTCTAATATCTCAAATAGTCATAGATGTGAAGCAATGAAGCACAGCTCTTGCTTCAAAAGGGAAAGTGACAGTTTGTTCTGGGACAAATACTAGTGATATTGGCCCCAAAACATAGATTCAAGTTACCTGGGATGACATGGTCCCTTGTGGAAGTGTTGGTCTAACCCATTTCATTCTGACTCAAGGGTGAAGATTCAGAGATAAATCAGCGTATTAAACCTGAACTCTCCCTGAATTCTAGGGCCAGCAAACCTCCACAAACCTGGACAACTATCCACATCAGGGAGGCTGTACCTTGGGAGCAGAAGGGATCATCTCCCAGGATCCAGAAGGATCCCCTGGAGGTCTGACAAGATGGTAGCGATTAGGATAAAAGGATTTCTTTGACTCTGGTAGAACCAGAACTGATGCAAGGATCGACCAGACCTCACTGGACCGATTAAGGGTGCAAGTCTCTCATCCTCTGCCCGTTTTTCCTGTGTTTAAGCCTAAAGCTCACATCCATTCCCTAAAGATGGATCCTGCATTACTGTACTCCCAGTGTAGCCATGCTGAATAAATCTCTTCTCTCCATTTTATAAATTTTTTTGTCTTTAACATTTTTCACATTTATATATTTGTTGTATGTGTGTTTTCATGTGTGTGTGTGTGTGTGTGTGTGTGTGTGTGTGTGTGTGTGTGTTTGTGTGAGCCTGTGGAGATTAGCCGACAACTTGCAAGAGTCAGTTTCCTCCTCCCACCACGTAGGTTCCAAGGATCATACTCAGGTCCTTAGAGTTGGTGGTAAGTGGCTCTGACTTGCTGTAGTGGTTTAAATGGCACCCCTTGCCCCAGGCTCATGCATTTGAGCACTTGGTTCTCAGTTGGTCTCAGAGCCCTTGCTGCTCTAAACTAGCTGTAGCAAAACAGTGTCTGAACAGGCATTTATTTTTCACTAAACTGTGTGTGTTCGGTGCTCGTAGACAGCTCATGAGAGCCTAGCAATATTCTTATTAATTCAGGTCAATGATTCGCCTGAGACAAGAGAGATGCGGGCTGAGTACATCTCCCTCACCCAGCTGTAGAGGCTGTTTGGGGGATACCCATGAAGGCCTGTGTTTTACCGCACTCGCCTTGCAGTCTGGCATCTCTGTGGG
Organism: Dicrostonyx torquatus; assembly: GCA_028555095.1. NCBI lineage: Eukaryota > Metazoa > Chordata > Mammalia > Rodentia > Cricetidae > Dicrostonyx > Dicrostonyx torquatus. Next base: position 4,251,584 of record JAQHUG010000180.1, read on the forward strand.
TCCTGCTTCTCCTGGGCCCACTTCTGCTTCCTGGTGTTTAGTAGAAGGCCCTTTGTTCATTTCCCCGACACCCAGACTCCCAAAATAATCACACAGAAACCATATTATTTGCAGTACTGTTTGACCAATAGCTTAAACATATTTCTGGCTAACTCATTTCTTAAATTAACCCATCTCCATTAATCTGTGTATCATTATGAGGCTGTGGCTTACTGGGTAAAGTTCTGGCATCTGCTTTTGTAGGGCTACATGGCTTCTCCTGACTTTGTCTTTTTTCTCCCAGCATTCAGTTTAGTTTTCCCCGCCTACCTCAATTCTGCCCTGCGCAGGCCTAAGACTGTTTCTTTATTGACCAATGGTATTCACAGTATATAGAGGGGAATTTCACATCACCGGTGCCTCTCTGATGGGGAAAGGTTTTAGCCAATCAGGCTAATAGCCATGCCCCACCATTAGCCATTAGCTAATTATTCTGGGTTGGACCAACAGGTCCCGCCTGATGTATAAAAGACTCAGTTCACGTGTGAGCACTCTCTCTGTGGCTCTTGGGTTGGTGCACGTCTTCAGAGAAGTGCGGGATCCAGGATCTGGTATTGTAAATCTGTTTGTATTCTTTACTCCTATTAAAGTATATATCTTAAATATAGCTGGCTTGGGCGATAATTTATTAAATTCTATACCTCTCAGTTCTGCTTGCAGTGAAGCCAACCCAGACTCACCCCGACCTTCTTCTGCTCCTGTTATCTTCCTAACCTGTCGTCATCCTTGTCAGTTCACCCAAAGACAACTTGAGTCCCAAGAAACAGAGGTGCCAAAGAAAAAGAGTACTAGATTACAGAGGCTTTTAAACCACTTATATACTTCATATTTATTATAAATCTGCGCTTAGTCTCTCAAAATGTTACCTGCTAAATACATGCCTTAGGCTCAGCAAAGGCTTAACCTCTGTTTTCTCCACAGCTGCTCCTTCCTGCTCCTAACAGACAACAGCAGCCCTCCTTCCCCAACAATTGTGTTTGTTTGTGTGTGTGTGTGTGTGTGTGTGTGTATGTATGTGTGTTGTTTTGTTTTCTTTTGAGATGGGGTCTCACTATGTATGCAGTCCTGGCTGGCCTGGGACTCCTTATGTAGTGCAGCCTGGCATTGAACTCAAAGAGATCTGCCTGTCTCTGCCTCCTGAGTACTAGCAGCAAAAACGTGAACCTTTTGGTCAGGCTCCTCCCCATTCTAGTCTTCTAGTCCCCAGGTGCTCAACCAGGGCTAATCTAATTTACTCTCCATTTCTCCCCCATCGCAGCTACTTTTCTTTTTCTTTTTTTTTGTTTTTTCTTCTGAGACAGGGTTTCTCTGTAGCTTTGAAGCTTGTCTTGGAATGTGCTTTGTAGACCATGCTGGCCTTGAATTCACAGAGATCTGCATGCCTCTGCCTCTAAAGTGCTGGGATTAAAGGTGGGTACCATCACTGACCAGCCTATTTTTCTTTTGATCCTTTTTTTTTTTGTTCCCTTATTTATTTATTTGGTGACAGTGTCATTTCGTTTGTTGTTGTTTTGGTTTTTCAAGACAGGGTTTCTCTGTGTAGCTTTGGAATTCCTGTCTAGAATTCACTCTGTAGACCAGGGTGGCCTCCAACTCATAGAGATTCCCTTGCCTGTGCCTTCTGAGTGCTGGGATTAAAGGTGTGCACCAACACCACTGGGTTTGGAGACAGTGTTTTGACATGCAGCTCAGGCTGGCCTTGAACTGAAGATCTTCTTTTCTTCAGATGCCCAAGTGCTAGGATTGACAAGTTTGCCACCATACCCAGCTCATTTCAGCTGTTCTGTGGGGTAGCTAACACCCCCCTTCCCATTTATCTTCATCTATTACCCAGATTCAGCATGATCAAGGATAGGATAGCACCAGATCTAGAAAGCAAAGCTCTTTCCCCTGGAAAGCTAAAAGGGGAGGGTTCTCCTGAGAGACAATGGTGCAGGCCTGCAATCCCAGCTATCTAGGAGGCTGAGGCAGGAGGCTCAAAGTTCAAGGCCCAAGCAACAGTTTAAGGGCAGCTGGAGAACTTGACAAGAACTTGTCTCAAAATGAAGCATGCATGAAACTTTGAGTTTCATTCCCAATACTGCAAATAATCCCCAGGGAGGGAAGCCAGTCTCTGTAGCATTAATGAGATGGAGCTTCCCAGGGAGTAGGGACGACTTCAGGGCAGGAGAGGAGAAAGCACATTTAAGGGGATTCCTACATCTGTCTCTGTACTCTCTGCTGTAACATCTCATTTCTGTGTACATGCCCCTCTGCATTTAATGATGTCAATTTCTGTTCATCTAGATGGTTGCCCATGGGCTCCCATAGAGCAGGCATCCGAGGATAGGTGCATAGAGGAGAGATCAGGTCTGTCATCCCCCATTGGCATTTGTCACTTCTCTAGGCAGTGAGCGGCAGGTCCTTGGTGCCTGAGAATGGTAGGACCATTCTGGGAATGCTCATCTTGCATTAACTCCAGGGAGTAATCATCTAATTACATTCTGGACTGATTTAGGGCACTCGTGTTAACCAACTTCATCTCTACATCTCAGGAGTGGCTTTATGAGGCAGCAGTCAGGCCCCATCAAGTCTTATTGCTTAATTAAAAACAAAGGGTGGTGGTGGCACACACCTTTAATCCCAGCACTCGGGAGGCAGAGGCAGGCGGATCTTTGTGAGTTCGAGACCAGCCTGGTCTACAAGAGCTAGTTCCAGCGCAGGCTCCAAAGCCATAGAGAAACCCTGTCTTGAAAAACCAAAAAAACAAAACAAAAAAACAAAACAAAACAAAAACAACCAAATTCCCAAGTAATTATTTATTTATATATTTCTACTTCGTCATAAAACCAGTTACTCTCATATGAAGGGTCAAGGTTTAAAAGAACACAACAATAAGAAATGAATGTAAAAGAGGATGGATGTGAGGGGCAAGAAAGGGTAATGGGTTGGACATAATCAAGAGACATGATAAACATTTATGAAAATATTGTAATGGGACCCACTCTTTGTTGGGAGAATCTCTTGATGAAATCTCACAACCTACCTTTGTCTCCCAGTAGGTCAGAAAGCCCTTTCATTCCACAGCATCCTCTCCTACCCCCAAGGGGAGAGAGATGTTTCAGAGAGGTCAAAACTTTCCATTGCTTTTTCCTGAGGAGTTTTGTATAAGGCTTCTGTGTGCTTCAATTTTTTTCTAGGCCTGACATTGTTTCTATTTTTCATTTTAGCTATTTCTGTGGTCCTAAGTAGTATCTTGCTAATAAGGGTTTCCTCAGTGATTAATGCCATTGATTATTATCTATTTGGACTTTTGGTCCATTTTTCTATTGTCTGTTTTTTCCTTATTGTGAAAAATACACCTCGATAAGAATTATTGGTATATATATTACTAATATAGATGCAATATCTGTCTTATTATGTGATGTCCTTTCTCTAACTTAGGGCAGTAAGAGTCTTTTCTGATTTTTGTTTTAATTAATATACACATTAATAAAAACATACACATTAAAAGATTTATTTATTTTATGTATGTGACTGTTTTGCCTGCATGTATGTACCATGTGTGTACTTGGCACACACAGAGACCAGGAAAGGGTATTGGGACCCCTGGCTGTGAGCTTCCCTGTGTGTGCTGTTAACTGTTGAGCCATATCTCCAGCCTTATGCTTTATTTTTATAAGAGGCAAAGGACTCAGTAAGTAACCCAGTGTTGTAGGAGGGCGAGTGGGCCGTGTTCCCCGTGCCTGGATAGCTTAACCCCTGAAATAATTACACAGAAACTGTATTCATTGAAATACTGCCTGGCCCATTATCTCAAGCCCCTTATTGGCTAACTCTCACATCTTGATTCAGCCCATTTCTAATAATCTGTATTCACCATGAGGACGTGGCTTTCCGGCATGAGTCTAACCACATCTATCTTGGGCAGGAGAGCCATGGCGTCTACCACACTTCCCTTCTTCCCAGCATTCTGTTCTGTCTACTACGCCCACCTAAGGGCTGCCTATCAAAAGGCCAAGGCAACAGAAATACAGAAGGACCTTCTACACCAACCCAGGCTGACCCTGAACCTGTGATCCTTCTGCCACAGCTTTCTAAGTGGATGGGGTTGCAGACCTGTACTACTGAGCCTAGCAAGCAAGTTTTTGTTGTTTACCTATTCCTATTTCTTATTTGGTTCACCATTTAGCCCAGGCTGGCCTTGAACCTACAGCCTTCCTGTTTTAGTCTCCTGAGTGCTGGGATTACAGAACTGTGTTACCATACCTGGATAACAAGGCAGCAAAAGTTCTTAGTCTTAATGCTGGGGTCTGCATTTTAAAGTCAAACTAAAAATACAAAGACTACTGGCCCAATGTTTCTTTTCTTTTTTCTTTTTTTATTTCTGTCATGCCCAGTCTGTGGGGACCCCAAAAGACCACCAGGGAGACTGACTCACCGAAATGGAAAAGCAAGTTTTATTGTGTGCACGTTACAGGCTGGCAGGGACCTCCTCAGCACATCATCATCATCATCATCATCATCATCAGCAGCAGCAGCAGCAGCAGCAGCAGCAGCAGCACTAAGGGGGTACCCCACCCTTTTAGAGGATATTATTTAAAGGCAAAACCCAGCCTTTAGCAGAGTGTGGGGTGATGGGTTCAATACTGATTGGCTTGTCTCTAGGGACTTTTCAGAAAATTTATTTTCGAACCTCACCTGTTGCTTGTCAAGTTTTCTTATCGGCTGACCTTTGGGTGAGGACATTCTGCGGTTATGTGTACTTTCCAGATGGCTAACCTGTCACTTTTGCCCCTAGTCAAAAACTGGAATGTTTTATGGAAAATAGCTTACACACAACACAAGATGGAGGTGGAGGACAAAATGGAGGAATTTTGATTCTTCAATTTCCATATTGTCTCATTCCTTGAAGACTCCTAAAAAGTGACATATAAGGGACTGGAGAAATGGTTAAGAGAACTGGCTGCTTTTGCAGAGCACTGGGGTTAGATTCACAGCATCCATACATATCACGGTAGTTTACAACCATCATTAAACTCTAGGGAGTCTGATGCTCTCTTCTGGCATCTGCAAGCATCAAACATACATACAAGTAAGGACATACATGCAGACTGAATGAAAAATGAAATAAAAGGAAGAGGACATGACTACTAAAGTATCGAGAAGCTTTTTTTTTTTTTTTTTTTTTTTTTTTATTCCTCCCCATCAGAGTTTCTATGTGTAACAGTCATTGCTGTCCTGGAACTAGCTCTTGTAGACCAGGCCGGCCTCGAACTCACAGAGATCTGCCTGCCTCTGCCTCCCAAGTGCTGGGATTAAAGGCATAAGCCACCACCCGGCTGAGAAGTTTTTTATTGTCGACAAAAGGGAGAAAACAGGCAGAGGGAAGAATCTAGGCTGAACACGGCTGGCAGACTAACCGGGACCAAGAGAGGAGAGAGACTGAGGAGCTGCTGACCTGTTCAGGAGGAAGCTTCCCCCAGCCCCTGGCATCCATATACTCAAAAAGTCTGGGATGTTCTGGTGGAAGCTTCACCCCAGTCCCTGGCATCCACTTATCTGTTAGGAATATTTTCCTAATGCGAGCTCTCTGCGAGCTCTCCGCCGACGCAAATTCCCAATTAAGCCAAATCAAAACAAGCCAAATTAAGAGATATCCAGGTTTAATGGGAGTTCTGCGCTTGTGACCACCAGGAGGAAGAAAAGGAGACCAAGTGTTCCTCTTTTGGGAGCTCATTTAAATACCCTGGGCAGTGATCTTGACCCCTCCCTGGGGGTCGGGGGAGGTCAGGACCTGGCCTGCTGGGATTTGGAGTCCAAGAGTGCTAACTCTCAGGGTGGGTGGGTGGGGCTAGGATAGATGCAAGGGGCTGGGGCCTAAGCTCCCAACTTAACAATATCCAATGAGTATGGAATGTTCAGGAGGAAGCTCCACCCCATGCCTCCTCCTTCATCTCTCTCTAAACCTGCTGCATCTCAGAAAGCCTGACAAATGATGACTCCCTCCCCCAGAGATGCTCAAGACTAGTCCCACAGAGTATTTAAATTACCTTCCAGAAAACAGACATGAAGTTTTGTGGTCTTCCATTCCTGCCTCTTCGGGGGGGGGGGTTAGAAAATCAACAAGAGTATTTTATCCATTAAATGTGGGCTTTTTCTAATTTGGTTTGATTTGGATTATTGCATCAGTGGAGAGGCTTATCAGGGTTCAGACACTTTTCATCTGGAGGTTCCACTGAGGGATTGTTTTTTCCCCTCACTGGCCCAGGGTCATATGCTAGGAAAACATCGTTCTCCCCCTGCACCTACTGTCTACCAGGCTAAGATTGGCTTTCAACTGGGTAAGTTGTCCTTTCTAAGTCATTGCCTTAGAGGCCCAAGACCTCCTGTGATTTTTGAAGTGTTCTGCCAAAGCTGTGCCAGGCCCCCAACCTGTTACCGGGACAAGGACCTGCCTTGTCCAGTGGGATCTTTTTCTCAGAAGACATTCCGTTCAAGGGCATATCCCATATACCCTGTTTTTTTTTTCCCCCAAAGCCTACCACAATGGATGCATTGTGCTAGGCTTCGGGTCCAGCATAGGTTTGCGAAATGGGCACCTGCAATTCAAAGCCAGATCCCTAAGTGCTCTTGGGCTGCCTTTTATAAAAATAATCTTTTTAAATTGGTGCTGACTGACACCGTATGACCTGAATGCCTGATTTCTCTGTGCACTAAGGCCTGGCCTCAATATGCTCTTGACAATGGGACCCGATGACCACCAGAGGGAACTTTTTAATTTCCCATCCTCCGTGGCCTTAAAATTTTTTGCCGGCTTGGGGACATATGCCCACAGTTTCTGGGTACCGTGCTCCTGCCCTTCCCTCAGAGGCCAGTGTCTTCAGCACAGGTCTTTTCTAGGGTCATGGCGCCTCCAGATTCCTGCCTATCTGTGAATTAGGATCCTAAAAATTCTGCCCTGACCACGCTACCAGAGATACTGCCCTCCCCCAGCCCCAACACTGCCTACCCAACTCCCTCCTATTGGGCCACATCTTCCATTCAATGGACAACATTCCTCTCATTCCTCCCTCTATTTACCCCCCTACCCTCCATTCTGGGACAAAGGTCGAGGGCCAACCTCCTCCTCCTTACCCACCTTTCTTTCCTCACCTTCCTACTGCCCCTCCTTATCCTTCCACGCAGCAACCCATGTCCTGGTCACCCTCTTCACTTCATACTCATGCCCCCCCATCCCCACCCCCCACCCCCGCCCCACTTTTCGCTGTTTGCCGTTTGTCTGCATCTCTGCACTCCTGTCTCTCTCTCATTCCTGGCATGTGATCTGGTCAGGCTGGGATTCTCCCTGCAATGGATCCATTCCCCCTGCCCTCCCACACTGAGCTGCATAGGTGTTTGTCCTTGTGTTTCTGTTCTCCCTTACAGCGTCTGCTGACGTGGCCTTCAATGGGACACCTGTGTGCTCACCTGGCTCCTGCAGGATTTTTAAGTTGGTCAGCTGATACAGTTTCCTGGGAAAAGTTTTGTTCATCTGTCTATTAAAGTATCTGTGTGAATAATGTGGCCACAGTACGCTTGTTTATGCCTGGGTTTCTGTGTGTGCTTGTTTTAAAATCTGTAAAGCTTGTAATTAGAGCTTCTCTGGGAAAATCACATGGTCTGCCAATACCTTACAACACGTGGGCAGGCACCATTTTGGCTGAGGTCGGAGGCAGAGATCATATAATTCCTGCCCTGTCCTAAAAACAAGGTTTGTAAAGAGTAAGGTTTATGACAGTGCTGATTTCCTGAGCTATTAAGGCTGCACCTCTGCACTCATGTACAGAATAAATCTGCAGCAGCCAGATGTTGTAATTTAAGAGTAAACCCCTTGATATTGATTTAAAACACTGAATTGTTTACAATGTTAAAATTTGGTTTTGCCTTGTACAGATGAAACTTATACTCTAGGTCTCAGGGCCACAGCTAAAAACTCGAGACTAAAATATTCCTTCTAATCTTCTTGCCTCAATTAACATTGGTAAGCTGTAACCGATTGGGTAAACTGTGTGTCCAAATTTAACTTTTATGTCTAATTTAGATATATCTGATAGGTAATGGTACCCTGATTCCTAAAGGCCTTTACAGATCTGAGAGTATGACATTTAATAAAAAAAAGTTTCCTATGATAAAGACATGCCAGCTTCTGTAGCATCCTGTATCTCCAAGAAGATGGGTGGCTGCAGAACTTCCTCCTGGAGGCTTGCTTTGGATGTGGCAAAGCCAGCCACACAGCAAAATACTGCCTTTCACCTTATCGGCTGCCTAGACCCTGCCTGGACTGGACAACAGGACACTGGGGGATTGATTGTCTCATCCTGCCAAGATAGGCAGAGCAAAACCTACCCTCCCCCCAGGAAAATCTGTCAGGCCTCCTGGATGTAGCAGCTAAAGGCAAGTACTGCTTCTGACACCAATGTTCGCCAAAGATCACGGAGGCATATTTATCCCCCTCAACTCTGTCTAATGTCGTTTGATGACTAGGGTACTAGAAGCTCATTACTTTATTAGGTAAGTTTCCTGCTGAAAGTACAGACAGGTGTGCCTCTTTCACAGGCTTCATAGTCCAGGATTAACAGGTTTCAGATGTAATTTAAGGGGCTCAAAAGTTTTCAATTTCCTCTACTAGCCTTCTAAAACGTTCATGCCTTTTAACCTAAAGCTTCAGCCATTTGCTATGACACCAAGATATAAATCTGTCCCAGTTGTTTTACAGATACCTGCAGGTTCCTGCACAGGCCCACTCCTCCTGCCAGACTCGCGCTTGAGGACAATCTGCAGAGAGTTCTCCAAATAATGCCAGCACCTGCACCAGCTCTTGGGGCTTCACCATTGGTACTGCCTCTCTAGGATCACATGTACACCTATCCTGCAACTGAAATTGTTTTTTTTTAAAAAATATTTTTTAATGATTTATTTAACTTTATTTTATATGCATTGGTGTGAAGGTGTCAGATCTCGTGGAACTGCTGCCATGTGGGTGCTGGGAAGTGAACCCAGGTCCTCTGGAAGAGCAGTCAGTGTTCTTAACTGCTGAGCCATCTCTCCAGCCCCCTGAAATTGGGTTTTAAAGGGTGTATCTGCTCTCATGTCTCACTCATTCACCCTTCCTCCCCTGTACAACCAGGGCACTTCTCCACTCCTTTCATCCTGGCTGTTGTCACCCTTCCCATGGCTAGCCCCCTTCATAGAGCTGATGATAACAATCTATTTTTTCTCCTAGCAACCTGCTTTCTCAGCTCTCTCCAGGAACAGATGCCTGAGGTCTCCAGGATGGCTGTTCACTGGATCCCTTTCACCCACACCTCCTACTGAGCCTGAGCCCACCAATTCCCAGCTCCTCTCCTCCTTGCATTGTCCCATGCCTGCAGGAAGCAGCCAGACATGAACTCAGAGTTCATATACTCAGAGTATGGGATGTTCTGGTGGGAGTTTCACCCCAGCCCCTGGCATCCATATCCCCAAAGAATCTGGAATGTTTGGAAGGAAGCTCCAGCCCAAGCCCCCATTGCTTTCCAAACCCTGCTGTATCTTAGCCTGCCAAATGATGACCCTTAGACCAGAGAAGCTCAAGACCATTCCCATAGGGTATTTATATTGTACCCAGAAAACAGACATGTGGTTTTTCAGTATTCCTTTCCCATCTCCTCTCTGGGGGTCTGGAAAATCATTTTATCCATTAAACATGGGCTTTTTAAAAAATCTGGTTTGATTTGGTCTGATTTGGACTGTTGCGTTGGTGGAGAGGGTTATCAGGGTGAAGGAATTTTTCACTGCCCAGGCCAAGAGATCAAGAGACTGGTATAACCAAAATGACTTCAGAGGAAGGGACGCAGAAGCCCAGCCCTGGGGAGGGAGAGGTTTAGGGTAGGAATGGGGTGAGAAGTGCTGGCAGGAGTCACAGGTACTGAATAAGGCTTGCCCTGGCTTTGTGACCTAACATTTCAGCCTTTTGTTGATGGTAAGGGCTGATGTAATCTCTTCTATAGCTACTTCCTGCTGAAATTAGAGCATTGTTGCCAGGGCCCAGGAAGGCAGAATAATGGACAAAGGATGGGAAGAGAGAGAAGCACAGGCTGCCAGGCTTGTTGCCTGGGTTCTGTGGGACCACCTGGGAGGAAGGACATGCAGGATGCTTTGGAGCAGTCAGTGTTGCAGAGGCTCAGGCTGGTCAGGAATTCAGTCAGAAGCACCTAGGGCTGGCACATTTGGAATAGTTTTAGTCTTCAGTTCACTGGAAATCTGTTGGGGCATATAAAGACTAGGGACAGCAGGTAAAATTAAGGTGTTTAGGGGAAATTTTTTATCTCGGGTGTACATTTAAAATTTCCAGGCCCATGGTCTGGCAGTTGGGGAGGGGGAGTTGCAAGACCAGGGAAGAATAAAATATATCTTAAAAAAAAAATCACACATAGTGTAACTTCTTCCACTCAAGTCACACTTTCCCAGTTTAAGAACTGGAGATGAGGCTTCTGGGAATTATTTCATTTCGATGATGAACTAAAATTATGAAGAAAAAGTGTCATATCTTTACATGACAAGACCCTGTCACACGGGAAGGAGGGTGACCTATGTGGGAGTTATCAAGGATAACTTGTTAATAGCACTGAAAAGAAAAGAGTTCTCTCTTCTCTTATTCCAGGTCTTACCTCCTGGGATTGCAGTTTCTGTAGCAGGGCTGAGCCCAAATGCTTTCCTACTTAGCTATGTTCTCTTTCCATTCTTATGGGCACAGCAGAAATGAGAGCCAAGTGGCCCAAATCAGCTCCTTAAGGAGTGCAATCAAGAAGGAGATCTGAAACTACTTCAGAGACTGAAGCTCAGGAAGTTGGAGGGTCATTCATTAGCATCTTAAGAAGACCCTGGGGAAGAGACTGAAGACCACTGTGATCATTCAAGGGAAGGTCTTGACTGCTGGCTGCTCTGGACACCCATGGGGCAGCAGGACAAAGTTCCAGAGTGTGGCCATCAGCATTAATGGCAGCTGATGTAAAGTGGCCACTTGGTTTTTTTTTTTAAATTTATTTTTATTATTTTTTATTTTTGGCCTAAAATCCCCTGCTAATGTGTGATTTGTGGGGTTGTGGGGAAAGCAAGGGCTTCAGCACTAGAAACCTGGGTTCAAATCCCTGTGTTTCCATCTTGCCTGTGAAGGCAAGTCCCTGGGGCTCCTAGGCACACTTGGATGTTGGTAACAGTTTAGGTCCCTAGTAAGTACCCAGTGCCAGCCCACTAGCTACAAATTGGAGTTCAAGAACCAACTCCACATCTGCTTATGTGAGGGCATCCTCCTGGACTCCAGGACATCTGTATCCACTTTTGTGGTGATGGAGGTATCCAGCAGCTTCTGGTACAACCACCAGCTGTCCATGGTGGATATACTGCCTGCTCCCTTCTGGTGAGATGGTCTGAGATAATTGTACACTGTGTGAAGGTGTATTGCTGTGGTTGGTGTAATAAAAAGCAAACAGTCAATAGCTTCAGGAGGTTTAGGCAGGACTTTATGAGACAAAGGTGGAGTGGCCAGCCAGACACAGAGGAGACAGATGGAAGAGAGATAATACCCCATAATAGGGCGTAGATTAATATAAATGGGTTAATTTAAGTTATAAGAGCTAATTGAAACAAGCCTAAGCTATAGGCCGAGCTTTCATAATTAATAAGTCTCCATGTTGTTATTTGGGAGGTGACTGGCAGGCAGAGAAGGACTTGCTACAGTGAGATCCCTGCAGAGGGGTCAGTTGGAGTGACCAGTGCTTTGGGAACATCGTAATTCTTGGGGCCCCGTTCTTGTCTCCCCTCCCCTCTACCAGTTGATATGAGAGAACACTCTGACCAAAAGCATCTTAAAGAGGAAAGGGTTTACATACTCTTTACATTTGCCATACACTTTCATATCACAGTCCACTACTAAGGGAGGGCAGGGCAGGAACTCAAGCGGAGCTGAATCAGAAACAATGGAGGCTCATCCATAGCTAGATTTCTTATACGACCCGGGACCACCTGCAGCGAACCCCCTGACCAGCAGGGAAGAATGACCACCAGTCGAGGATTCTTCTACAAATCACGCTTTTATTGGAGTCTCTTGATTGAGGGGAGAGCAGGAGGCCAAGGGGCCGAGGACTAACCAGCAGCTGTTTATATAGGGAATATGGACACAGGTCGTGCCTGGATTGGCTGCTTGCTTATCTTGCGACGCCCCAGACGTGGGATTGGCTATGAACACCATGATTCACTGCACGCGTGAGAGGCTCCGCCTAGAGCCTTGCCTAGTATGGAGTTGTTTTTCTTTGGCGCTGCAGGGACCCAGCGCCATCTTGTAATGGCGGCTGCACATTGGCTCCCTGCAGCCACCCACTTAGGGATGGTGTTGCCCTTCTGCATTCATTAATTTTAAGACAACCCCCTACAGATGTGACCACAGGCCAAACAGATCTAGGCAATTTCTCAATTGAAGTATTCCTTTCAGATGCCTTTAGGATGTTGTCAAATTGACAATTAGATTAAAGCTAACTAGGACCATGCCTCTTGTCTGGCACTACTGAAAAGGAGGTACTCTTTACCCTGGGAGGCTGAGCTGGTCAAATGCAACCAAATGCTTCCCAGGATCAATTGGCAAGAAATCCCACCTGAGAGAAAAGTTGACAGGGAAGAAAATGTAGTTGAACTGGGCATGGCAGTGCAGATCTGTGATCCCAGCCCTAGGGAGTCTGAGGCAGGAGGATCATGAGTTTTAGGCTAGGCTGGGATATAGAGAAAGTGCTTGTCTTAAAAAGCAAAGCAAAACAAAAATAAATAAAAGAACAGGGAAGGAAAATGTAGTTAAGAGAGAGAAAAGCAGATTCCTAACTTTTCCACTAAGATTTCTTTAGAATTAGGCTGCTTCTGTCATTTCAGTTCCATGAATGAACACCTGGACTGCTGTTTTAAAGCACAGGTCAATTTTGAGTTTGTTTTCTGTACTCCCATCTGGATGATCCATCGTTCAGTCTTGTTAGCATTCTGATTAGGAGGAGGGATGTGCTGTCCTGGCTGAAGCTTTGGACTTGGGTGCAGTTTCTTCTTAGTGAAGCTGGGAAACCATCACCTCTGACGGTTGCTTGGAGGGGAAACATGTTTACACCATTTCATCAGTTCAGATGTTTTCAGCCGCAGGTCGCAGAAATTCTAAATTAAATGGACTTAAGAGGGAACTTTTAAGTCCAGGTGTGGTGCCACACACACATTTATAATCCCACAGGGGAGACGGGGGTGGAGTGGGGGTGTGGATCATGAGTTTGAGGCCATTTTGAGCTGCATAGTGGGTAAAAAAAGAGAAGCAACTTATTTTACACAACAGAAAGTTGAGACATCAGAGAAGTTCAGGGTTGGTTGATTCAATGGTTTGGCTACACCATGCAAAATTCCACTTTTCTTTTCTTTTTGACTTATTTATCTTTGCTTTATGTGTGTGAGCATTTGTCTGTGTGTATGTAGGTACACCACGAGTATGTGTGTGCCCAGGGAGGTCAGAAGAGGGTGTCAGATCTCTTGGGACTTGAGTTAAGGATGGTGGGGAGAGTCTGTGGGGGTGCTGGGAGCTAAACCCAGGTCTTCTGCATGAGCAAGCACTCTTAACTGTTGAGACATCTTACAGCCCCAAGATTCCACTTCTCTTAGTCTCTCTGCCATTTTCTACCTTATGATTCCCTTTGGGTAGTGGCTTTTCTTCATCCTGGCTTCTGATTTTGAGGTAGGGGCTGAGTCTAGTGTTTTACCTACTTTTATATTGCTGTGAAGAGATATCATGACCAAAACAAGCCATGAGAGAAAGCATTTAATTAGAAGCTTGTTTACAGTATCAGAAGGTAAATCCATGACCACCCCCTCACAGTAGCTGAGTGCTTACATCTTATCAAAAGCATGAGGTGGAGAGAGAGAGAGAGAGAGAGAGAGAGAGAGAGAGAGAGAGAGAGAGAGAGAGAGAGAACCAGGAATGGTGTTGGCTTTTGAATCCTTGAAGCCCACACCTAGTGACACAACTACTCCAACAAGACCATATCTCCAAATCCTTCCCAAATAGTTCTGCCAACTGGGGTCTAAGCACTGAAATACATGCGCCTATGGGTGTCATTTTTATGAAAAACAGTACCTCCGGGTTTCTCATTCTGACATGACACTCCTTAGAGGATGACTTATGTACAAGTTCTTGTTCTGCATGTTACTCTTGGAAACAAATGAACCATTCTATTGTCTATTGCTCTCCTGGTTTGTAATAGTCAGGATAAACTAGGTTATAGATCAGTAACAAAATGTCCTAAAGCCGTGGTGACTGCAAATAAGTCTGCTTTTCTCTGTTGCTTGTTATGCTGGGTCAGTAAAAAGGGGCTTTCTTAGTCTCATTTCCTGCTGCTATGAGATAATGCTCTGAAAAAAAGCTGTGAAAGATAAAAAGGTGTATTTTGGCTCCAAGTTCAAGGGGGCAGTCCATCATGGTCTGATGTCACGGTAGCAGGATCTTGAGACAGCTAGTCACAAGCAAGAAACAGTGATGAATGCTTGTGTTCTGCCAGCTTTCTCATTTTTATACAGTCCTTTACCCAAGGCCAGAGAATTGAGCTGCCCACTTAAATGTGAGTCTTCCCACTTCAAGGAACCTCATCGATGTAATTCTTCACTGTCCTTCCCAGAGATGAAATAATCCTTCCCAGGTATGACGGCAGGCTCATCTCCTAGGTGATTCTAGACCCTGTCAAGTTCACAGTGAATACTAGCAATCACAGTGGCTCACTCTCCCTCAGGTCACTCAGGGACCCCACTGAAGGACCAGGGCTATCTAGAACATGGTCGGTGGAAGAGCAAAGGGAACATAGCCCTGGTGAGTCTCCCACTGGCCTCCAAATGCTGTAGTTTTGAAATGACACACATGGCTTCTGCTCATGGCATCAGCTAGGGTGTTATGGCCCCACTCGAGCACAAAGGGACCAGGAAAATTTGGACACACAATGCTAAAAATTGCTACACCTGCTCTCATTTTTCAAGAGAGGGTCACGTGGCCATTTTAAAGCTAATCCCTGGCAGGCAGTCTAGGATAGCCATGTCTGGTTTACACTAGACATTTGGATGGTGGTGAGTGGTGACTGAGCTTGCACAGAGACCTCCACAGCTTGTGAGTGTGTCTGCAATAGTGGGGGTGCACACTGAGAGGGTGCGCTGACATTCTTATGTCTCTAAGTGGGTCTAAATCATGATGTCTTTCCTTCCTTCTTTCCTTCCTTCCTTCTTTCCTTCCTTCCTTCCTCCCTTCTTTCCTCCCTCCCTCCTTTCCTCCTTTTCTTTCCTTTCTTTTTTTTTTTCTTTTTTGAGACAGGGTTTTTCTGTGTAGCAGTCATGGTTCTCCTGGAACTCTCTTGGAACAGGTTGGCCTCAAACCCACAGAGATTGATTGGTCTAACTCTGCCTCCTGAGTGCTGGGATTAAAGGTTTGTGCCACCATTGCCTGTCTCACTCTGATATTTCGTCACATAGTCTGTCTCATTTCTTAAAAAAAGTTACCCCTGCTATCTTTTTTAAAAAGCTTTGTTTATTATTTGTGTGTTTTCATGTATGCCTGCATGAATTTTTGTGTGCCATGTACACGCAAGACTAAATAGAGGTAAGAAAAGTGTGTTGGATGCCCTGAAACTGGAATTACATAGTTGTAACATACTCAGCATGGATGCTGAAAACTGAACTTGCGTCCTCTAGAAGAACAGCAGGTGCTCTTAACCATGGAGCCACCTCTCCAGCTCCCACCCCTGTTATCTTAATGACAAGACATGGGGAAGTCATGATACCTAGTCTGGAGGCTTTAGCCCATAACACTCTCACTTCATGGCACAGTGAGACAGACAGATCCTGGTTGTGTGGTCGCTGAAACTTCTGTGAAGAACTAATGGCCTCTGAAGTGACCTACTGGTGCCTGGTCACACCAGCTTTGTGGACTTTCACCAAACACCTGCACAGAGGTCTTTGCTAATCCCTAAGACTGGTAGATTTCTTCAAGTTCAAAGTCTATAACATACCACAGCATGTCATGATGCATCTAAACCCCTGCAATCTTGCTTTTGGTTGGACGGGCCTCTGTGCCTGTCTATGCCCCTAGTGTGTGGTATGGCTGTGGTTATCTTGGGGACTTAGTGGACATACTTAGGATAGCAAGGCATGACTGTTCTCAAAACAAGAACCAAGACAGAGAAAATTTAATGAGTATCTACCTGGGCTGGACTCCATTTCCTTCTTCCTCATAGTCTTCCTCTTCTTCTTCTCCTTCTTCTTCTGTGCTAGGGGTGGATCCCAGAATCTTGCCACATTCCCAGGCTTTAGTTTTAGAAACAGCATCCCACTATGTAGCCCAGGCTGGCCTTGAATGCATGCTCTTCCTGTCTCAGTCTATTATGCTTTGGGATTACAAGCCTGCTACACGCTGCAGGCTTACAGAGGTAAGTGAGTTATGACGTTGAAAGAATGTAGATTTTAGGGTCCACACCCCAAGGGTTCTGGTTTAAATTTGGAGATGCAGCTATGTCTGGAATTGGCATTGTTCTGGGCACCCCGAGTGATTCTAACATACAGGTTTGAGCAGGACATGTGTTCTTCCTGAGAGAGGCCAGCCTCATACTTTCCTGTGAGCACCATATAAGAAAAGAGGAGGTTGAGTGGGCAGTTGCTGCAAGACTCACTCTTTGCCCATGCATGAGAATGGATTGGCCATGGAATGTCAGTTTCCAAGACAAGGGGACAGGCTGAGTGAGAGGGGCTGGGAAGGGCTCTCTAAAAGGTGATACCCAGCATCCATCCCTTTGAGGCACTGACAGAAGCTAGACAGACTGCTGAACACTGAATACTTGTGTTTCCTCAAAAGTCACATGTGACAATTGACTGGTTACATGATTGTGACAAGAATACCTGACAAACACTTAAAGGGAGGGATGGATTGTTTTAGCTCATGAGTTGAAGTATTTCAGAGCAATGTAGTGGGGGGGATGGGGCAGCATGGTCTGTGTGGTGGGAGCTTGTGGCTGTTTCTTCACATGGTGAAGATCTGGGTGCAGACAGCATAAGATGGAACCAAAGTCAGTCTGTGAAGCTCAGATCTCAGATCTCCCAAAATGGCACCTCCGCCTGGGAACTGGGTAATCAAACACATGAGTTGATGGGGGGACTTTTAAGACCCAGTCTAACAGATAGTGTTAAGAGGCTTTGTTGTTTGTGTTACTTCATTGCCTGGAATCCCAGCTGATGCAGGAGGTTTGACAGGAGTTTGGGGTCATCTTGGACTGCTTAGTAATCCAGTCAGAGTTCCATTGCAAAACCCTCTCAGAACCAAACAGCAACAACAAAGGAGGGAAGGGATAGGGCCTTTAGAAGATATTGGGTCACGATTGGTGAGCCCTGTGTCTTATTGAAAGATTGGTGAGCACATGATTGGCAAGCACTGTGCCTTTTTGAAAGAGTCCCCAGAGACCGCATTGACCATTGGCCAAGTGAGGTCTCAGCCAGAAAGCTATATTAAAGAATGGGCCTTACTTAATATCAAATCTTTCGAAACTTTGACCTTAGACATGCCAGCACCCAAAGTCACACAAAAGTCTTTTGTTAGCTACCTGATCTGTGGTCCTTTTGTGACTGCAGCCTGAACAGGTGAAGGCATAGGCCCACGGCAGGAGGACCTCGCAGGCTCATGTCTGAAACCAAGATGAATCTGGTGTGGCTGAAGTAAGTGACCAGTCACCCTGGTTGGTTCAAGACTCTGGCAACCCTGATCACTTTGGCAGCTTCATCTGAGCCAAAGGACAAAAGGAAGGCTGGCATGAGGAAGGGAGAGAAGGCACAGAGCCAGATGTGCAGACCTAGGAGGATTTAGGGGATAAGCACTTCCTTTCTTTGCCAGACAGGGAAGCCGTGGAACATGGCCACATGTGTTTTGAGGGACAGCTGAGCCTCTGCAACAGAAAGGAAAGAGCCAGCATAGTACTTAACTGACACAGGATTCCAGGCTCGGCTCGAGCTGCCCCGCTCCAGGCGCCCCTGAGCCCCTCTGTCTTCGTTATTTAAGGCTATGCTTATGTCCTACTCAACCCAGCCAAGGAGGGGCTGCCACCATAAAAAGCTCCTGGAATGGGGCCCAGGTGGCTTTCAGGGCCTCCGCAGAGGAACATAAGCTTCAGTGAGCAGACTGTAACTATCTGTTATATTAATTAGGCTGCTGGATAATAGTGTGTTCGATGGTTATTGCAGTCTGTAAATCCTGTAGTAAACACGGGTAGGAGCCTGGAGCTGGCAGGGGTTCCTGCCTTACAGAAAAGAGTCTTGGTCCTTTCTTGTCAATGGGGCTTAAATTCAGGGTGAGTTTAAGTTCTGGAGACACAGATGATTTGGGCGAGAGAGGTCCAGCCATGTGGCCTATCTGCTCTTGTGTGGTTCTAGGCAGACACACCTGTGTCCTCAGCTAGTAAATGGGCTACCAGTGTGGCTAACTGGAGTTTGCTGTGGCAGGGACAGCTTTGGAAAGTGCCTGGTCCCTGGTTTGGAAGACAGTGCTGTAGACCCACAACTCTGAAGTGGGCGGTAATGTATGCTGTGAATATGCTTTATTGCCATTGGTTTAAAAAGAAGCTGTTTTCGGCCAATGGCTTAACAGAATACAGTGTGAGCCGCCAGCTTGAATGTTACTGGTAGGCCACGAGCCTCATGGTAAAATATAAAATAATAGAAATGGGTTAACCAAAGATATAAGAGTTAGCTAGTAATGCGCTTAAGTGATTGGCCAAGCAGTGATTTAATTAATACAGTTTCTGTGTGGTTATTTTGTGGTCTGTGCAGCCTAGAACGAACAAGCGACCTCCTACTACACAACTGGGGTGAAGCCACACACAAGAAGTTGATCCCTTACACAGTTCACTCATAGTTGTTATTTTAAAGATGATGCTGAGAAACCAGAAGGACCATGGTAGCTGCCTAAGGTCACATAAACAAGACAGGCAAGGATCTACTTCTCTGGTACATCTCAGCTGTGCCCACCTTGATCCTGATCTTTGAGACCTAACATGCTTCCCCTGCCTCCCTTCCCACTCCCCTTTTCTCTGAGCCCTTGGTTGCAGGCCGGTCCCCACATTTTCAGCCCTGCTGGCTGTAGGCCCCCACTTACAATCCGCCACCAGCCTAAAAGCATGTCTCCCTAGTAAATCCGTCCTCCTTTGGGCCACCTAATTGTGGGTACATGGAGATTCTAAGAGGCAGAGACTGCTTCTAAAACCTTGCTCATGAATGCTATTTTCATGCTTCAAAACCGTTTCTGAGATGGCTGTGATGGAATATGCTTAAAGTATGCCTATACTCCTAGCATTTGGGAGGCTGAGGCAGGGAGAACTGGATTTCCCCATTCAGGCAGATCTAAACAGTAAGTTTCAGGTCAACCTGGGCCATCAAGGGAGAGATCTTATTTAAAGAAAAAAAAATCAAAGCCAAGCAAACAAGCAAAAAGTCAAGAAAGGCTGGGAGTATAGGTCATAGGTACAGTGCTTGCTTGCAGGTTCAAGGCTGTGGGTTTGGTCCCCAGCATTGCAAACAAACAACAAAGAAAATCACGCTTCTGTGTGACTCTGTACTGGCTGGTTATGTGTGTCAACTTGACAAAAGTTAAGAGTCATTGGAAAGGAAGGGGAAATGCCTCCATGAAATCCAGCTCTAAGGCACATTTTCAATTAGTGATCAGTGGAGGAGGGCTCAGTCCATTGTGGGTGGTACCATCTCTGGACTGGTTATCCAGAGTTTCCAAGAGAGCAGGCAGAGTAAGCCAAGGGAAGCAAGCCAGTAAGCAGCACCCATCCATGGCCTCTGCATCAGCTCCTGCCGCCAGGATCCTGCTCTGTTTGAGTTCCTGCCCTGACTTCCCTTAGTGATGAACAGTAAAGTGGAAGTGTAAGCCAAATTAACCATTTCTTCCCCAATTTGCTTTTTGGTCATGGCATTTTGTTACAGAAAAGAAACCCTAACTAAAACAGCCTCCAATGCTAACCTTGGTTTAGGCTACAGATGTCTCTCACAGGCCATAGCCATCTCCTCACTGGTCTTATGTTCCTTGTCCTGGTCTTTCTGGTCTACCCCTTCACTCTTGCCCACTTTTCCCTGGCTTCTTCCCAGCCCGTCCATAGCCTGAAGCTTCCAGCTGTAGCTATATGGGTACCTTCTAGGTCTACCCCATGCCAGTTTTCCTGCCTGCCTTACCCAGTGAAGGTGTCTGGCCTCATCCTAATGTCAGTTCCCACAGGATAAGGGCGTGGCTATAGTCACATGGCCCCTTCTCCTCTAGCCACTACCCCACCCACTAAATTCAGGATGACCTATGGGGTGGGGACCAGCAGATTCAAGGTGACCACACCCTAGTGACTAAAATATTGTTGAATGCCTGGTCTCCAGAGGTCCAGGGTAGAGAAAGAGCCAATATTTTCAGAGGTGACAGGAGATACTAAATCATGTATTTGGTGACATACTGCATTCCTTAGGACTTGGTGTTTTCTTGCTTTAAACATGCAGTTCTTAGGCAAAGGCCTAGGCCCTACCATTGGGATAAGATTACCATGGCAATGCTTAAATTATTTCAGATACCTGCTAAGCCTGCACTTAGTAGGCTTACTCATGGTTCTTCTGAGATGACTCCCATTGCCCCCAGTGTCTCAGAACCTAGGATCTTGCACATACTAGGCAAGTGCTCTATCTGTAGACTATATAGCTATAATCCTGTTGTATAGGACTAACCTCTGAGCCAAAGTGCAGCCATCTTCAGGAGGTCAACTGGGTTTGCTCTCCAAAGATCATCACAGTTGGCCTGTTGGCTGTTGATGTTTCCTCTTAGAAGGAGGGGCTAAGGAGGCACATGGAACCCTCATTTGACTGTTCATATCTATAGTTGTCTAATTCTGCCCTATTTCATGTGGTCTCTGGGTCTCTAGAAAGGGCTAGAGGGCCCAAGCCCTTTGGATATCCCTATAGGTAGGGAAGGAGTCAGGAAAAAGATTGTCCTGGTTGGTTTTTGTCAACTCAACACAGTGTATAATTATCTGGGAAGAGCAACCTCAGTAGAGAAAACATGCCTCCATTGGACTGTCTGAAGGGCATTCTCTTGCTTAAAGATTGATGCAGGAGGGTCCAGTTTACTGAGGGTCTTACCAGCCCTGGGCAGGAGGTCCAGGATGGTATAAGAAAGCAGAGTAGGCAACCCACGAGGAATAAGCCTCTCAGGAACATTCTCTCTGCTTCCCAGCTTATGTTCCTGCCTTGAGTTCCTGCCCTGACTTCCCTTCATGATGGACCACAGCCTAATGTGGGCTGACTTAGTTTTTTATTTCTGCAACAAAACACCATACCCAAAGCAAGTTGGGGAGGAAAGTGTTAATTGGCTCAATTTCTGTAATTCTGTTCATCACTGAAGGAATTCAGGACAGGAACTCAGGCACCTGGAGGCAGGAGCTGATACAGAGGCCATGGAGGAGTGTTGCTTACTGGCTTCTTTCCCATGGTTTGCTAGGCCTGGTTTCTTATAGAATGTAGGACCAATTCTTATAGAATTTAGGACCAATTCTTATATAATTTAGGATGGCACCACCCACAATGGGTTGGGCTCTCTCCCATCAATTACTAATTAAGAAAATGCCTTATACACTAGGGAAATTCCCAGGAATCCACAAGGATGACCTCAGGTAAGAATCTAAGCAATAGTTGGGAGAGTACCTAATCTATCCTTCCCCTGTAATCAGATTGATGATTACCATAATTGTCATCATAGAACCTTCATCCACTAACTGATGATAGGAGCTGCAGAGATCTACAGCTAAGCACTAGGCCGAGCTCCTAGATTACAATCATAGAGAGGGAGGAACAATATTATAAACAAAGGGGCCAAGACCATTATGGGGAAACCCACAGAAATAGCTGACCTAGGCAAGTGCGAGCTCACTGACTCCAGACTGACAGTTGGGGAACATGTATAATGCTGAACTAGGCCCTCTGAATGTGGGTGACAATTGTGTGGCTTGAGCAGTTTGTGGGGCCACTAGCAGTGGAACTAGTATTTATCCCTAGCGTGTGAACTGGCTCTTTAGAGCCCATTCCCTATGGAGGGAGACCTTGCTGAGCCTAGATTCAGGGATGAGGGTCTTGGTCCTGCCTCAAGTGATGCAACAGACTTTGTTGACTCCCCATGGGAAGCCTCACCCTCTCTGATGAGTCGATAGGGGTGGGGTGGGGAGAAGGTGGGGGAGCTGGGGGATGGGAGGAAGAGGAAACTGGGATTGGTATGTAAAATAAGATTGTTTTAAAATAAAAAGAATTAAAAATAATTTGACAGCTATGCAAAAAATGCCTTATAGCTGAATCTTATGGAGGCATTTTCTCAATTGATATTTCCTCCTTTCAAATGACTCTAGCATGTGTCAAGTTGACATAAGACTAGCCAGCACAAGAGTGAAATTAAAATCTTTTTCTCATGTTGCTTTTGGCCATGGTGCTTTATCACAGCAACCTATGTAAGACATGGGGACTCCATGCACACAGCTATGGAAGAGGTGTCATCCATATTGGATGCAGACTTTTCAGTGTGGCTGCTTTGCAGTCTCCCATGGCTCTGTAAGTAAGTCTAACAACTCACTGGTTCCCCAGAGGAAGCTCTGGTTGAATCACCTCTTGGTTTGATGTTGGCACCTTAGGAGGAGGAGGAGGAGGTAGACATTATTTACATCTCCTGAAGGGAAGGAATTGTAGCAACAAACCCCAGCATCCTTTTTCCTTTAACAGAGCAGTGTCTAAGTCTTCCAGGTTGGCTTTGAGTCTTAGCAGTATCATAGGCAGGCCTTTCACTTGTGACTCTTCTGCCCAAGCCTCCTCCAGTCATGAACTACCTGGCTAACACTTTTTCATTCACGTATATATACATTTTTCCTTATGGTCACAAAATACTTGACAGAAGCAATGTAACTAGAAAGGATTTGGTTTGTCTCAATTTCAGAGGACTCTGTCCATCATGGCAGGGAGGGTTGCTGTTTGTCCCACCAGTGGAGACGGGTAGGAGTCAGAGAAAGCACAAATACTAAGTTTATAATTCTCTCCATTTCCCATCAGCATATAGCCCACATTTTCAGCCCCTGGACTGTAGCATTGTGCTGTCTGTGGGGCTAAGTCTGAAGGCAACCTTTCAGGTCCAAGCAGGAAGGGCATGGCAGCAGTTGACCCTGGGGCTTCAGGGCTCCTGCTCATGGCTTGCCCTTGTCACAACCTCTGCTGAGGGCAGGGATACAACCCAGTTTCCAAACAGTAACATCTGGAAGGAACCCCATTTGTTCTTGTGTAATTTGCAATGTTGAAAGTTCTGCCATGTCAATTCCATGCTGTCACCATAAACACGTGTCAGGAAGAGAGGCACACACCTGTAAAATATGTTTGTGTGACCTGTATGGTCATAGAACACAGTATAATACACTGGTGGAGGAAACTGAGGCAGCCAAGGGCTCTCCACCTCATGATCCTTGCAAGGCAAACTTTCTGTGGAGAGAGGGCCTGTGGAAGCATTAAATGAGACATTTCTCTCTCCCTCACTTCTGGCTGAAGGTACAATTTCATGTGTGTGTATTAAATGCTTCAGTAGTAGACACTGCTCCTTATTCCTCATCTTCTGTTGTTGAAACTGAGGGTTGATAGTGAGTTGGGCTTGACCTCTGATTTCCTGACTATCAAAGATGACAGCAAGGGGCTCACACTCTGCTTCAATGGGTGGAGCTAAAAAGGCATATAATGCTGGACTGGCTACATGGTCCTGCTGTTTGTGGAGTATAGATTTGTGATTCTCTGTGTGTTGGGGGCAGGCCCTGATGACACAGGGCAGTTGTGGCACCTGGGGACTCTTGCTGGATGCAGTGCCTGCTTGTATGGGAGGGTAGCAGATGGATCTGCTGTGGAGAGGTCACAAGGATAGAGTCACTGCTGTCATCATGCAGCTGTGAGAACCAATGCCCACTCATCATAGTCATACCCTTGGCTCCCTCTCTCTAACAAGACAACACAATATAAATCTTTTGTGTGTGTGTGTGTGTGTGTGTGTGTGTGTGCGCGCGCGCATGCGCGCAGGGTCTCATACTGTGTAGCCCAGGCTGGACTGGAACTCACTATTGACTTTGAACTCATGGTTCTCCTTCTGCCTCAGTCTCCCAAGTGATTAGATCACTAGTATGAGCCACTACAACTAGATACGGAACAAATACTTATGAACATGTTTTTTTCCTGTGCTGAGACTGGGTGCTAGGGCTTTGACCATGTTAGGCAAGGCTCTCTACCACTGGACTCCACTTTGAGGTCTTCTTTGTGGTTTTTGAGACAGGGTTTTCTATGTAGCTCAGGCTGGCCTGGAACTCATGATCCTTCTGTCTCAGAGTTCCTGAGCGCTGAGATTACAGGTGTGCCACCATGCCCAGTGACTGCTAAACACATTCTATGCAGAGCAGTGTCAACACATATGGGGATGTTTGATGGCTCTAATGACAAATAGGTAAAGTCCCACCCAGCTGACAAGGGTTGTAGTACACACAAGAGGTGATAGGTTGGTGGAGGAGGGGCTGCTGAGCTAGGAAGGAGGGAGTGACCTAGGAAGGCCATGAAAGAACCTTCCTGTAGAACAGAGACAAATGCAGAAAATAAGGCTGACATGGGGTTGAGGGACAAGGGAAAGAAAATCCCAAAAAGAAAGGACTCAAGAGCAAACACTGAGAGTGGAGCAGAGGCACACTTGAGGGTTCCAGAGCAGACAGGACAGGTGCTGGAGAGGGGGAGCCTAGGGCCATCAGGGAGGGACTTGGGAATTCTGGTCAGGAACATGACTTAACATCAAGTTAGGGGAAAGTTACTTGTGGGTTTTAAGTGGAAGGATGGCACAGTCTGAGTCCTGTTCCAATGGCCACCTTGTTTATACGTGGCTGAGTATAGAGTCAGGGAAGCCATGGGAGAGCTGGGGCTGTGGCTGGGCAGTTGGTGTGGGAGGGTGACGTCAAGAGATAGGACTGTGAGCAGAGCTGGGAGGAGACTTCAGTTCTTATTGATGTCCAGTAGGACTTCAAGAAAGAGCGGATGTGGTTGTGGACAAAAGAGAAGAAGCAAGCCATAACTGGATCTTGTACCTGAGTCTCAGAGGCAATGAAACAATTCCATTGGTGGGTGTAGATGTACTTACATGAAGAGGTCAAAGGGCAGTGTTTTCACACCAGCACTCAACGAGACTCTACCATGGGTCAGTTCCTTCTAGATAACTGGGAACCCAGAATGATCAAAACAAAGGCTTTATTGTTACCGAGCTTTTAATCTAACTTGGGGGAGGAAGACAATGAACATACTTCCTCTCTGCTTGAAGATTGTGAGAACTTTAGGTGTACCTGGGATTGTGGCCATGTGACCAGATAGGAAGGGAAGCTGGAGAGAAGCCTAACAATTGGAATGAGGGCAGCTCAATATTTACAGTAAAGGTCATTGAAGGACCCCTAAGAGGGAGTGGCCAGGAAGGTGGTGAAAGTTAAGAGGGTGGGGATAAAGAGAAGTGCCCAGGTGAGGAATGGTTACTCATGCTAAGTGCTGACTAGAGGGGGCTCAAAGGAGATCAATATGGAGAGACAGCCTTAGGCTTTGCAAAGATGCATCACTTGGGTCAGGTGGTGAGTGGATGCTGGAGGCAAAAGCAATGTAGTGTTCTACATCTCATCCCAATCCACACTCCGTCCCAACCCACCTGCCTTATCCTAGTGAGTCCCACTTGCCTGGCCTGTAGTCCAATGTCATGACCCTCCCCTCTTTTATACTTCTGTTTCTCCATTCGTTTCATGTTCCCCATCTCTTTCCACACTCTACCTGGAGCTCAGTCCAAGGGCACACAAGACGGAGAATACTTTCTGTAAATGCATATGAAGGCTGAGGCTTTGCTCCTGAGTACCATCTTGGTGGCTGGGAAACATCTTTGCGGAAATCTCCTGGGACACAGAATGGTGAACCCTCGAGGCCCTGTCCATTCTGGATTTCCTGCTGCTCTCACACTTTTTCTTTTGCAGTCATCTCTGTTTGTCTACTTAGCAATGCTTGTCTTTCACAGCTCATGAGAAATTACTAAGAATGTTATTGACTCTAATTTTCATTTGTCTAGCACACTTGTTAATGTCTATTTAAGATGTCCATTAAAGGCCTACGAGGTTAATTAAATGGACAATTCCAATACAGTTCTATTAAAACCCCTTCTATTAAATTAATATTATAGACATTTAACAGATGTCTTAATGAGGCATTATAGATAAAAAATGCAAACTAAATTAATGCAAAAGCCCTTGTCCAGAAACTGAGCCTTTTACCATAACTGATGTATTTGGGGAAGAATCTTAAGGTTTATTATTCAGAATCTGAGAGCCTGGTCATTGGACGATCCTTTTCTGCATCCAGAAAAGACTGGCCCAAGAATCTATGGTCAAATCAGATGACAGGACTGGAAGAGACTTAGATGCCATTTGGAATGTGCCATCTTCAAATACTGGTGACTGGAGGAAGCAGGTGGGTGTTTCACAAACACATAGACATGTGAGTTGCACTCCTGGGGACTGACTCAGTTGGCTGAAGTGCATCATAGGACAGGTGCTGCAGACATGTGCCTGCTCATGCTGATGCAGGAATCCCAGCAGCCTGATCTAGGAGGCCTTCATGCAGTCAAGTTGTCTCCCTTGACAGATGGTAGCTTGGAGACCCGGAAAGATTTCAGGTGTTGATGAACTGATCAGAATTTTGTAACCTGCCCCTTGGTTTACAAAGTTAGTTCTTGCCATGTCTTCCCCACCATTAGCGAGCTGGGTGCAACCTGAGGCATCACCATTGAGACTAGTGGTCATATGTCCTCTTCCCATTTGTCCTCCCCTAGATAGACCTTCTCAAGCCTTGCTCTGATTTCCTGGGTTCTTCATGTTTCTGAACCTGGGTGTGATTTAATTCTTCATATTCCACAGCTCCCCTCAGGGGCCAACTCTGCCCATCTCACATGTTAGGCTTTTTGTCCCTGTGATAAAATACCTGACACAAATGACATGTGGAAGGCATTATTTTGCTCATAGCATCAGCCATCATGGCAGGGAAGGCCCAGTGGGACAGGACACATGACAGAGAAGTGGAGAGAGCAAGGATGCCTGTATTGTAGCAAGCTTCCCTCTACTGTATCCAGCTCCTGACCCTGGGGAATGAAACTTCCCATGTGTAGGGTGGATCGTCTACCTCAGTTAATCCTCTCTGGAAGCCATCAGAAACACACCAAGAAGTGCCCTTTTCAAAGCATTTCTCAACCCAGTCGTGCTGGCATTAACCATCCCGTCCCTCTACACATTTCCCCCGACTGTGCTGGCTCCAGTGGAACAAGGAGGGAGGAGTTTGCTGACAACTCCAACTGGACACTGTGCGTGCACCTTAAGTCAAAGCCCATGAAATTCGGGAAAATGTGAGCTTGTAGCCTAGCAGTTAGGTTGAGCCGCCTGGTGTCCCGAGTATTTCACAGAGCACAGAAACAGCAGAGAGACCCAGGTCAATGTCTGTGATGGGGTCCAGACTGGACATTGCCACCTTCCTGGGAGGCATAGCCAACTTTTCTAATTAGAAACATGTCAGTTGTTACTAACTACCCTCAAATTCCTATGGTAAAGCTCTAACCTCCAACATGACTATGTTTGGATAGGATCTTTATGAGGTAATAAAGGATAAAGGAGTCATTAGATGAGATGTTAGTTATATGAACCAGTATCATTATAAGAGGCACACTAGAGCTTCCCTCTTGAGGACAGACCATACGCAGAGAGGTGGCCGTTGACTAGTCAGAAGGAAGCCTTAGCAGAAACTAATTTTGATAGCAGTCTGAGCCCTTTCTTGAGGTGCCAACTGTTCTTCCCATTGGCTTCTATGGCGTTCTGCATGGGGCTCATGTTTCTGTAATGCATAGTTTACATTCAACAGAGTCGGTTGTCATGTGACTCTCTACACCCCAAATCTCATTTCTACCACAGTCCTATTCCTTGGAGACAGTCACAAGTGCCAGTACCATACCCTCTCTGTGAAGTTGTGGGGACTTGGGATAGTTATGCTGCATGTAATAACAAGCGCAGTTTCCTCAGGACCAGTGTCTGGGAGGATGTTGTGGACCTTGGTCCCCTGGGGCGGTCAGGGAGACAACAGCAGCACATCCCAGACAAGGCAAAGAGCAGAGACTCTATGGCAGGTGAGCATTACATTGTCTCCCTTGAGAGAGAATGTCCTTAGCTAGTCAATGGACACTTGAGTTGGGGCCAGCAGTAACATGCTTCACTTGGCAAGTGGCACCAGCAGCTTTTCTGGGAAGCAACTGTGTTTATGCAACATAGTGCAAACCTTTCATCACAGAGGGTGGGGCTGAGCAGGTGTGCTCTGAAGGTATAGAACCTGCGCACTTCCAGCCAGCTAGAACAGCAGTCACTCTACACAGAAGAGAGCTCCTTGGTAGAGCGCTGGGTAAATAAGAAACATATACACACTCTTAGCAGTCTCTCTCATCCCCCTGTTGCTGTCTTCCTAGGAAGAACAGGACTGTGGAGCCAGGCATTCTGGTTCAGATCTTAGCCTTTCTTTACCTTGGACAATGATCATTTTCAGGCTGAGAGGTCAGGTGTGACGGGGCAGTGCCATGAGGAATGTCTAGATGATGTTGGCATAGCCAGGGCCTAGATAATCTCTGGGACTCGGGGGTGCACTTTGGTTTCTGGGACCGAGCAGGCTCTGTTTCTCTGTCATATAAAGACCGTCAGGCTCACTCTTCTTCTTCCATCCAGTGTAGTCTGAGTGGGAGGCACCGAGGAATTGACCAGCCCCACTGCTGACCTGGGTGAGTGGCTGGATGTGCTGTCACCTACTATTACCAGGGCAGTTTCTGAGCTGGCCAGCAGTCACATACTTCTTACAAACAAGGGGCAACTGAAACCAGGTTTCATTGACAAAGCCTCCTCAATACAGGCACAGAGTAGCTGGACCCCAGCCATTTTTAATGCTGGTCCTGACCTGTAGTTCCAATGGCCATGTGCAGAAAGACCGCATCTGGTCTTACACAGTAGAAAGGTTACAAATATAGCAGCTAAAATGGAACTAAGAAATCCAAATATATCATTATTTACTGAATAACTCATTTAGCACAGAATGTTCCAGAAACACAGGAAAGTATAAAAGACAGAACCTAATGGCCACCTTCTTCAAATCACCCAAAGTTAGTCCTGGTGTATTTTCTGCTAGTCTTTCCTCCCTGGAGAGACAAATCTCTACCCCCAACTTCCTCCTGTGTTGTTCAATGTTCTTCAGCCACTCTGATTTTCCTGGAGTCGAGACGGGCCACAGCCAGAAAGCACTTCATGGAAAAGCGGGTATTTAAGGTGTTTCCAGTTCTCAGCTGCCAGGGACATCTGTAGCCAGTGGCAAAGAGTTCACAGGTCAATTGTTCCCTTTACTTTGAACTTCTTGGCAGATCTCTCACTTGACCGAAGCTGGAATTTGCTTCCATAAATGTAGGAAATGAAGCCATCAATTTCAATGGTGAACACACAATTTAGCTTGGGGATAACTGAGTGGAAAAAAAGAAAGGAAAAAGGATGAGGAACAGTATAGACAGTGCGTTCATGTTCATGTAGAGCACGATTCATGCA
>JAQHUG010000181.1:56008-66491 GCA_028555095.1 Dicrostonyx torquatus
GGCAAGGCAGTATTTAAATGAATACAGTCTCATGTGGTTATTTCAGGCAAGCAACCAGTGGCTGAGCGGGCCAGCGGCTGGGGGCTGGAAGCTGGATACCGGGAACACAACCCTCTCCTCTCCCCCCAATTACAACACCATGGATTCAGGTGCAGAGAATAAGTGACGGTCGAGCTTTCAGACTTAAATAATACATTTATCCCAGCTCCTGGGCTAAATTAACTGAACTACAGTATGGAGAAGGGAGGGGCTGTGAAACATGCACACACACATGTATGCGCCACACACACCAGCTGAACTACTGGTTACTGAAATATTCTGGGAGAAGATGAGTGATTGTCTTCAATTGTGTATCCACTGGAGAGGCCACCAAGTCCCAATTGATAATTTCAACTCACAGTCACACAGGTGGTCCTGTTTAAACTTAGTGGCTCAGAAAACAAATAAACAACAATAAAAATAGGGGAAAGGGACTTCTAGTGGAGGAAATTGACAAGGTAGGAGAATGGAATAATTAGAATGCATCCTGTGCTGTAAAAAATGTGTCAAAGAATACATTTAATTAATGAAAGGCAGAGCCTAGCATTCACCCAAGTGGGAGGCATACCAAAGGTCTTCATTTTTTTGTTTTTTTGAGACAGGGTTTCTCTGTGGCTTTGGAACTAGCTCTTGTAGAACAGGCTGGTCTTGAACTCACAAAGATCCACCTGCCTCTGCCTCCCTAGTGCTGGGATTAAAGGTGTGTGCCACCAGCGCCCAGCTAAAGCTAAGACTGTAATAAAGCAACTATATTCAAACTGAAGAATATTTTCTGCCACACAGAGAGAATTGGAAGTTCAAGACAAGCCTTGGCTACTTTGCAAGACAGCCTGAACTATACAACAAAATGGTGTAGGAGGTCCTTCTGTTTTTCTGTTGCTTTCATTGGTTGAATAAAGAAACTGCCTTGACCTTTTGATAGGGCAGCTTTTAGGTGGGCTTAGTAGACAGAACAGAATGCTGGGAGAGAGAAGGCACTGGGGCAGTTGCCATGCCTGCTCCTACCCAAGATGGACGCTGGTTAGACTCATGCCAGTAAGCTACAGTCAAGTGGTGATACACTTTATTAGAAATGGGTTAGATCAATATGTAAGAGTTAACCAATAAGAAGTTTGAACTAATGGGCCAGGCAGTAATTAAATGAATACAGCTTATGTGTAATTATTTCAGGGGCTAAGCAAGTCTGGCACCAGGAGCTGGGTGGTGGGATGCAGCCCGCTCCCCATACTACAGATTGATACCCAAACTACAATATTTAAAGGGGCCCGTGCTCATTTACTACAAATTGGCTGCCCAACGTGGTTGGCTGACTCCATATAAAACCTGAGAGGACTTAAAAAGGAATTCTAGACACAATTATAAAGTTTAGCACAGCTGGCAGTGTACCATAGCTCCTTTAAGAGAGATTTACTGACTCAGCAAAAGCAGCAGAAAAAAAGCTGTGGCGGTATCAAAACAGGGCTTCCTGGGCTGTGCTGCCAGAGCAAACTCCGGCTATAAAGCATTTCAATGGCTTTTGTGGGACTGGATGTTTCTGTGCCCACTTGGGATGGGAAGAAAGTACTTTGAGACCATGTCTGTGACTCAGCTCTTCCTGTCTAGGCAGACAGTGGGATCAGGCTTAGGCAGGCAGGAGGGCATGGCAGATTTCCGCAGCCATGCACAGAGATGTTTCCAGGCTGCACAGTGCTCTGCGTTCAGATTTGATTGTAACTCAGATGAAAAATGTTTATGTGTTGTATGCTTATTCTCTGGGTTGGACTCCTGAGCACAGCTCCTGCCTGGTGGCCCCAGAGCTAGCAGAAATGGTGCGTCCACCATTTTGAAATTGGAAGGAGGCGGAGTCAACATCCAGAGCAGCTGCAACTGAGCTGCTTAGCATTTTAAAAGCTCTTCAAGACAGTAGAAAATTAAGGACAATGCAATAGGACAGATTCAGACATAAAAGACTTCTAAATGGGTCATAGTGTTAGACATACATAGGCTTGGGAGAGAAAAGAAAAATATTAAAAACTCATAAAATAAAGTTAATGCTTAAAAAAGGGTAAAATCTTTAGAGAGACAGACTACAGATAGTTATAGATTAAAAGGAATAAAAATAAGCCACTTAAAAATTCACAGAGACTCTGGATTATGTGTATTATTGTGTTTTCTTTAAATTTTTTGACTGTGAGGAGCTAAATATAGAGAGACATTTCATTGTGTGGCTGCTAAAATAATCCAATGTGTATATTATAGAGTTATCTTGACTTCAGAATTTGGGTCTAAGAATATGATGCTTTGGAAAAGAGGTTCTTCTTTTGTTTTCATAGAGGATGAGAACCTGTGGATTTCTTCTAGATCAATATGGTATGACAGACCACACCCTCCTGAAAGGTCACCATAAACACCTTCAGAAAATTACTTCACTTAACTGGTGACTGAGATGAACCTAGTACACAGGATACAGCATGAAAGACCTGATTGACAGTGCCCCCATACAGCAGGAAGAAGTTTGGAGAGAAATAACTATGTCCATATTTCCAAATATTGTTTATAAATGTTCTTTTACATTTAAAAGGGGATATGATATAGATATGAATAATTTGCATTGGTATAAATCTTGATTTATTGATACAAATTTAAGGTCAATTTTGTTATATGTATATGTATTTCTGATCTTGATTAAGATATTGTGATTGTGTAGTTCATTTAAAAAATGTAATATATAATTAGGAAATATAGGTTGTTAATAGATAATCATTGATATAGTCAAGTTTGTAGTCATGTTAGTTAGATTTTCTAGATATATAGAGATATATTTTAGTTAGATAGGCATTCTTCATATCTTTCAAAGACAACAGAATATGGCATTTAATGTTTTAATAACTTTTCATGACAATGAGACATGTCTGCTCCTGGCAGCACCAAACTACTTCCTGAGGAAGATGGGCATCTAAGAGACTCCTTATGATAAGGAGTTGCTAGCCATTTGGGAAAGAAACTGCTCTTGAGTGGATTGATTAACTGGACATAAAGAACCTGCAGAGAGAGGACTGCTGAATTTGCCTAAAGGTGAGATGATCCTTCAGGGTTCCTGCTTCATGAAAGAGTATGCAAGACATTCTACAGGACACAGAAGAAAGTGATTGAACTGTCTTTGAATTTTCTTACTTCATGAAAATGTTTGCTGGATACTATGAGCTTGTAGGCTGAAGATGGATGTCCCAACAGTACAGAAAATCTTTGGGTGACTGTCCAGGCAGCGAGATGTCTCTGTCACTTCTAGAGTTTTGGAAGTTGCTTACTTCTCATTTTCTAAGGTAATATTATATCCTTCTTGGAGACTTTGATGAAGTTTAAGAATGGATAGTTATAGTTTTCCTTAGATAAAATAGATACAAATATTGTAACTGTAATTCTTGCTTGATAACTGTTTTGTTATATGTAATTTTACTATGTTAAAATTAAAGCCTTTCTTTTTTGTTTAAACAGAAAAAGGCGAAATGGTGTAGTAGGACCTTCTGTTTTTCTGTTGCTTTCATTGGTTGAATAAAGAAACTGCCTTGGCCTTTTGATAGGGCAGCCCTTAGGTGGGCAGAGTAGACAGAACTTCTCTGGGAGAGAGAAGGCACTGGGGCAGATGCCATGCTGCTCCTACCCAAGATGGACGCTGGTTAGACTCATGCCAGTAAGCCACAGTCAAGTGGGGATACACGTTATTAGATCAATATGTAAGAGTTAACCAATAAGAGGTTAGGACTAATGGGACAGGCAATAATTTAATTAATACAATTTCTGTGTGGTTATTTTGGGTGTAAGCTAGCCAGGCAGTCAGGAGCTGGGTGGCGGGACACAGCCTGCTCCCCTCTTACTACAACAAAACCTAGTCTTGACAACAAAGAGAACGAGCAGGAAAAAGGAAAATCCAGTTTAATATCGTCCCAGGTTGGTAAGCTCTGAGCTTATGGAAAGCTCTTCACCAAAATAGTCTTAAAAGAATTAGGATATCATCCATCAATATACAGGAGAGGTTTGGGCTCAGCAGATTGTCTCAGTGGTTAAAGGACCTTGCACCAAGTCTGATGACCTCAGTTTGATCCCAGGGACCACATGGTGAAAGAGAAAGTTGACTTCCATAATGTGTCTTCTGACTAACACACACACACACACACACACACACACACACACACACACACACACACACAGAGAGAGAGAGAGAGAGAGAGAGAGAGAGAGAGAGAGAGAGAGGGGGGATAGATATATAGACAGGAACTATGCTGTGTTTTAGAAAATAAAGGGCCCATTGAACAGAAATTTCTAACAAAACAGAAAAATTCCATTTTCCAAAGTTGAAGGTAACCCAGGTTGGTGATGCTCTGGAGAGTTTCTGGGGGGTCTCTGTGAAACAGGTGTCATAACCACAGAGGCAGCTCTAGTCAGCCTCACTCTCAGGGTGCAGCCCAGATATAGTTAGGGAGGTAGAGTTGGAGGAGCTGTCCTTGGAGCCAGAGAACTGATCTGGAGCACCAGAGGATCTTAGAACATAATTGCAGATGAGCAGACAGGGTGTGTTTGCTGAATGTTGAAAATGCCAGGATACAGAATTGCTATCAATGGTGCCACTGCTGCGGGGGCAGGAGATGGTGATCTGCCCCACAGAGCCCACCACAGGTTGTGGCTGGGTTAACACAACCTCAGCCCAAGACCCTGGGAGGATGGAGTGATACAGAATATCAGTGAGGACAGGGCAAGGCCAGTTTCTAGGGGCGTGGGGGTAAACTATCATTTCTCCTGTTTACACTCCCAGAATCCCATGTTAACAGACACCTGTGCTGTGAGCGAGGAAAGTGCGGAGAATTGGAGCCCAGGTCATGGTGGAAACACTGGAAAGTTCTCCTGGAACCACACAAGCAAGTGAGAAGCAGTCAATTCCCTTTTCCTCTCCTTTGAGGGAGTCATCAATATGCAAATATCCTTTCCTGGAGCCTGTGAAAGGTCCTCCTTCAAGGTTAGAATGGGCTCCAGCTGAGAAAAAAAAGTTATAGAGAACTTGCTTTTTCATGTACAGGAAGTGCTGCTTGGCAAGGAGAAATCAGCTGAGAGTCTGGCAAAACTAAACAAGTTTTTTGCTTTCAGTACCCTCTGGTGGCTGGAGGAGACATTGATCCAGGGTAGGTGCCAATGCTGAAGGTTTCTCCTCTCCCTAAGACACCTCTGACTGCTACAATCATTAGTTCTGCTTGCTCCTTACAAAATCCTGTGCTATCTGTACAAATGGACCTTGACATCTATCCAGATGCACCAAGAGCTACTACTCTTTCTGAATTTCTGGTTCTTTTTTGTTATTGTGGATGGCCAACATCAGCAAGAACGTGAACTCCACTCTCAGCAGTTGCTGATAGGACATCTGAAGATGGTGAAATTGAAGGATCTACCTCTTCCAAGGGATGCACCAGACAAGCTGCTCTGCATGAAGCAATTACCTCCAAGAGAAAGAGAGAGTATAGATTATAGATTGGCACACTCTGTGTCAGAAAAACGGCCTACCTTTAACTGAATATGATACCTGAGGCATATTCAGGCACAAACTTCACTATGCCTTGTGTTTAGAAGGGAATTCTAGAGTCCATCTCCCTGCAGAGCAAATTACACCACACATGTTATACCATAGCTTGAGGATTCCCCAGGAGGTTTGGCATTTAATCTACCCTTGTCAGTAAATCATAGTGACTCGGCATCCTAAAATTCCCTAAATCACAAAACAATCAGACAATTTTAAGCATTTACCTCACCACTGCCAGGGCCTACATCTCTGATACAGTAGAGGATGGCCAATATGACCTGCTCGGTTCTCCTGAAATCAACACGGCTTTTTCCAGTTGTTGAGTGAAGACTGGGACTCCAAATGGCATGAAGATGGAAACTGTGGGCTTTGGGCGTCTTCACATCTAGGATCAGAAAAGTCTGGGAGAAAACCTCGTATATTAATTTCTGGATGGATTCAGTAATGTAGTCAGGTCCACACATTCTCTGTGTAAGGAAGTTGTACATATATCAAAATCCTCAGAATTTACAGATTTCATCTGTTGGGAGTTATCATAAATTGCTGAGCAAGAAAAGTTGAAGACAGTTGGATTTCTGAGTTCGAGGACAGCATGGTCTACAGAGCTAGTTCCATGACAACCAAGGATAATAACAATTTAAGCATAAAGAGATTTCTTGGAATGAAAGGATATAATACATTGTATGGAATGAACAAACCTTCAGTGACTAAGAACAATAACTAATAAAGAGACCTCATGGAATTGAAAAGTCTTTGTAAGACAAAAGACACTGCATTAGTCAGGGTTCTATAGAGTCTCATAACTTATGGAACAAATCTAGAGGAATTTCACCCAAAACACCAAATAATACACATTCTTCTCTGCAGCATGTGGAATGGAAGCTCTTCTAAAGTAGATCCCTTCCTGGGACACAAACAAACCTTTAAAATTCAGAAGATTAAAGTCACTTCTCATGTCCTTTCTGGCTCAGTACAATAAAAGTCACAACTGACAGCAAACTCATCTGTACACATTTATGGGGATTAAATAATCATCAGAGACCTTATTCAGTGTCAACATCAAAAAAGGCATAAAACCCTAAAAATAAATGAAAATAAAACCCAAATAACTAAACCTCTAGAACACATTGAAAGTGGCACTATGTAGAAAATTTATGACTCCAAGTGCCTACATTGAAAAACCAAAATGAGCACAAAAATAAATGGCTTAGTAAGGAAATTCAAAACATGAAAAAAAAACCAAGAAAAACCCAAACCCAAACCATGTTGATGGCAAGAAATAATAGAAATCAGAGCATAGATCAATATAATAGAGGAAAAAGTATCATATAAAGAATCGACTAATCTGAGAAGTTGTTCTGTGCATAGACAAAAAAGATGGACAAACTACCAGGGGAAAGAAAGACAGAAATGAAGTGGAGAGCTTTAGCACAAACACCAAAGGAATTTAGAATGTCATGAGGAATGATTAAAAAAAAACAATGCTCCATTAAGCTGGAAAGCCTAAAAACAAAAACATTTGTATAGATTTTACAAATATAGATATATGAATTTGTATAGATTCATCCAAACTACAAAAAAACCAAAAAAACAAAGAAGGAGGAGTTGAAAATCTTAACAGATGTAAACTAAATAAGATAGCTGAAACAGTGATAAAACACCTTCCAGACTTAAACACGTTGATAAAAATTAAAAAATACCAGGTCCATATGAATTACAGAATAATTCTCCCACTTTTTAAAAGAGTATCTACATTATTTCTTAAACCATTAAAAACATAGAAACAGAAATATATTCCCAAACTCCTTCAATGAAGCCAGTGTCACATTATACACAAACTAGTTAAAGTTACAACTGCAATCAAGAAAACTACAGGAAATATCAATGATAAACACAGACTCAAGATTGTTTAATAAAATAATTACAGACAAAATACAGACATACATGAAAAAGATTATTTACTATAACCAATCTGGCTTTATCCCTGAAATGTAAGGGTGGTTCAACATATACAAGTCAATAAATGTAATAAACAACTTAGCTCAAATCAGAACAGAAAGTACATCACCTCGAGTAACCTCAGAAAGAAGAAAGTAAAAAGGTACAATTGCCAGAGCAGAGATGGGGAGGAGAAATAGAGAGGGGAAGAACAAGTCAGAAGTGATATGACAGGGGACATGGGGATCTGAGAAAATGAGAAAAAGGTGGGAGGCTCTAATTAGGTACAAGGAAGGAAATAAATATGGAAGAAGGAAGAAGGAGGGTAAAATAGACATAAGGATGTCAAAAAAATCTTAAGGAATTAAACTATTTACAGTATACAGAAAATATCTATATAAATTTAAGTCAATGTATTAATATACATATCTAATTTAAATATATTTTCCCATCTGAGCTGGCATTGTTTCCACCAATATCCAAAGGCCAGCTAATAAAAACCTGAACACCAGCATGAGCAGCTCCAATTTATATTGTTGGTCAAAGTCATCCAAATAGACTCCTACAAAATAGGCTCTCGGTTGCCTCCCAGAGGTGGAAAGTATGTCCCTATTGTGAAGAAACCGTGCAACCAGATACAGAGTCTAGAAGTCTCTGAAACTGACCTAAAAGCCTCCTCCTTGAGAATTAGCTGTTAAGCCCTGAAAACTTCCAACACAGGGAAACAACCAATAGTCTAACACAAGTTTGACTGTGGCTGTAACAACAAGCACAAGACACAATAGCTCTGAAGGTGCAGTAGTGGCAGGTACACGTTGGTGGTATGCATTCAGCAGGAGGGAAATCATTCCTGGTACAGAAACCTAGCTAACTCCCCAGGCCCAGTGAAGTTATGGATTCTGGAGGAGAACAGGCAACAATGCTTTCCTAAAGCAGCATTATCCCCAACTATATCCTTATTATTTTTACTTGTACCCACAGATAAGTGTAATTAATCCTCCTGCCCCTCAACATGGAAGCACCTTTGCAGGAGACTGAGGTCATTATAGAAAACCACAGTGAATCAATATGCAGACTTGTTGAACTCAGTCCCAACTGAACAACTACAAAACACCCCTGCAGCTAAGACTCAGAGATCATTGTGAAAGAGGGGGTGGAAAGATTGTAAGAGCCAGCGGAATGGGGAGTTGGCTGTGGTTATGTGTCTCCTAAGGATGTCAGAAGCTATACATGTAAATTCTCATGAACATGACTGCCTAAATATGACCCAACCAAGGACAAAACCAATGGACATGCTCACATGCATGGGAGCCTTGATTCTACACGAAGAACTATAGACACGTAAGGAATATCGAGAATGGAATAAATACTCTTATCTTGGGAAGAGCACATGAATTGGTTAAGAAATACCAAATAGCCTTCTGACTGGAGTGGTAAGAGCACCCCCCCAAACCCCAAAACGCTTTTCTCAATTAGGAGGCTCCCTCCCCTGCCCCGGCTTTTCTGTGTTCCACACCCCAGCTTGTCCCTAAGCATCACTCCCCTTTGGCAGGGTCCCGGGTTCCCCGTGTGAATCGGCCTGCTTCAGGGCTGTGGCCTTGGATGAGAGTGGGTCGAGTATAAACTTGCAGGGCTCGAGCAGAGAAGCCCTCCCTTTTGATGGCGGCTGGTCCTTGGTGAGTCCCCCTGTTTCAGATCCGTCGGACCAGAGCGGTAAGTGTTCCCTGCCCAGTCTGGCCCACTGAACCACTAGGAGCATCCCCCAACCTGCTAAAAGTTCTGCCCAAATAGGAGGCTCCCTCCCCCACCTCCCCTGGCTTTTCTGCTTTCCACACCCCTGCTTGTCCCTAAGCATCACTCCCCATTGGCGGGGTCCTGGGTTCCCCAAGGAACTCTCGACTTGCTTCAGGGCTGAGATCCTGGACAAGAGGGTTGAGTACAAAGCTGCAGGGCTTGTTTTGGTCCACAGAGGGGAGAAGCCCGCCCTGTTCACAGCAGCAGATCCTGAGTGAGTGCCCCGATCCAGATCCACTCAGACCAAGCAAGTGACCATTATCGACTACTAGTTGATCCAGCTGGAGAGGAAGAGATGGGCAGGCGCCAATCCAAGAGTTCCTCTAACAACCTGAAAAGCACCATATCAACACCAGAAACCAGCAATTATGCAACAAGAAGATCTGAGCAACCTAATCCAGAAGAAGTAGAAGAAATCGACTTTAAAGATAACTTTATGAAACTGATAGAGTCCATTAAAGAAGAGGTGAAAAACTCCTTTAAAGAAAGAGATGAGACTAACAAAAAGTTAGAAGAAATGAATAAATACATCAAAGATACCCTAGAAAGCCAAGAAAAGCAATCAAACAGGTAAAGGAAACAGTTCAGGACCTGAAAACTGAAACTGAGGCAATGAAGAAAACACAAACAGAGAGATGGCTGGATATGGAAAAGCTGGATAAAGGAACAGGAACTCAGGAGCAAGTATAAACAACAGAA
The DNA here is from genome assembly GCA_028555095.1 of Dicrostonyx torquatus. Lineage (NCBI taxonomy): Eukaryota > Metazoa > Chordata > Mammalia > Rodentia > Cricetidae > Dicrostonyx > Dicrostonyx torquatus. Next base: position 66,024 of record JAQHUG010000181.1, read on the forward strand.
TACAAGAGATGGAAGAAAGAATCTAAGACACTGAAGGTAAAATACAGAAAATAAATTCATTGATCAAAGAGAACAACAAATCCCACAAATTCGTAACACAAAACATCCAGGAAATCTGGAACACCGTGAAAAGACCAAACCCAAGAATAATAGGGGTAGAAGAAGGAGAAGAATTCCAGCTCAAAGGCACAGGAAATATATTCAACAAAATAATAGAAGAAAATTTTCCCAACCTAAAGAAGAATATTCCTATGAAGGTTCAGGAAGGATACAGAACGTGAATAGACTGGATCATAAAAAACCATCCCCTCACCATATAATAATCAAAACACAAAACATACAGAATAAAGAAAGAATATGAAGTCAAACTTTTGTTATTTGCAGACGATATGATAGTGTACATAAGTGATCCCAAAAACTCTACCAAGGAACTTCTACAGCTGATAGATGCCTTCAGTGAAGTGGCAG
>JAQHUG010000181.1:138286-152534 GCA_028555095.1 Dicrostonyx torquatus
ATTATCACCCATAAGACACAGGATCACCTATATGATGTGTCCCCTCCCCAGCATGGAAACCACCAATATGAGTTAGTCCAAGACATGATAAATAGGAAGTTACCATCGACATCTACAAATGAGTAGGCCCAGGAAGCACCCATAGCCTACAAGAAGCACAATAAAAGGGGCTGCACAGGTTTGAAGAGGCAGATCAGGAAACTTTTTCGAAGGTTTTGCTGCTGCCTCTTCATGCCAAGGGCAAAAGATACAACATTCAGTTATAGGATAAAAAGGAATGGAAAATGGAGTTCCAAGGAAATGAAGTGGGTAAGGTCAGAAAATTCATGTATATATTTGATATGTATTTTTCAAAAGAGCTTTGCCACTGATAGGTGGCAGCCCTTTAATGGACACAAACCTTAAAGTGTCTGGCACCCTAGAAGGAGTTTTTCCACTTAATCCTGCTCATGAGGAGTTTGGGTAAATTGAGTCAGAAACAGACAGTAGAGGATGTTGGTAGGGGCTGTGGATGCAGGGAGACAGGAGGGAGGAAGGCTTTGTGAAAGGGACATTTTAGGAATGGAAGAAGCCTGTGGAAAACTCTGGTACCACAGAGCAGCTCTTTGCTAAGTCCTTCTATGTCAAAGTCACTAACACAGTCCTTTGTTTCTGTATTTTCAAGGGCTGAAGATGAGGCCCAGACCTGTGGTTCATAATCCCCAGGTCTGTGTTCAGCCTGGTTGGGGCAAAACAGCTTTTGGAGTAAGCCATGCTAGAATGTGAAAGGATGTTTGCCCCAAACCTCTACTTGTTACATACCTCCAGCAACCAGGGCACAAGGTCTGTACCCTCCTCTCCTATAGATTTTGAGGGTTAACTTCATTGGTCTCCAGAAGTGGTTGAACAGAAAAGCCAGGCACATCATCATGGGGTGATGAAGAGGCATCCATCCTGCTCCACAGTCCACATGAGAAAAGTTAAGTGCCCCAGATGACTCTGAGTCCCCATCTCCTTCTCCCCTCATTTCCATCAACAGAATCAATGAGCAGATGTAAAGAAGTACTTGCACACTTTCCTCTTAGGTGGTAAGGAGGCACAGGAAGAGGAAGGGAGGAGGAGTGGGGCAAGTGGGGCATGTGAAGAGATAAAAGCAGTGAGAGATGGCAAAAGAATGGGCATGCATCTGGATTGGGTAGAGGAAATTCCATTCTGAGAGCAGAAAAGTAAGGGATGAATGTGTGGGGTGGTGACAGGGGCCACAGTCAATGAAGAGAGGAACAAAATTCCCCTGAAGAGGATATTAAGGGATAGTTGTACATGGGTACCCCAAGAAGAAGACCCTGTCTTCCTCATGGGTTCCATAATTGCTCCAAGCTGCATCAGAGGAGTGCTGTCTGGGAAATCTGCTTTTGTCCTGGGGTGCTGAGGCAGGGTGAGGCTGCAGAGAAGAGAAGCCACACATTTTCCAGGAGACTCTTCCCCTTTCTGCTTGCCCAAGACTTGGATTAATCTGGTAACATCTGCTTCTTTATCTTCACAGACTTTGTCTTTCATGCCCCAAGGTGCTGTTATCCCATTCAATGATTATTCAAACAGATAAATTTGATGTCCCAATGGGGAATTCCATGACTTTGAGTAAACAGCAAGATAGGTCTTTGTACTGGAAATAGGTAAACAGGGCCTGACAGGACTGGGGAATAACACTACCTAGACAAAGTCAACAAACTTGGAACTTTAAGTCAACAAACTTGGGCCCAGTGCTATCATCAGGCTTTGGTTTAGAAGGAAACCTGATTGCCAAGGAGCTACAGTTGATGGCCAGTTGTATTGTGTGCAGCCTTGTTAAGTGAGCTGCCTGGATATTACATTCAAGTCTGGCAAGATGAGTTTCTCAAGGTGACAGAGACAAGAGAAGCAGTGCAGGATACTCAGTCTCCTGGGGCTTGGTCCTCTTCACATCTGCAACAGTTTTTGTCTACACTGATGTCTTTGGACACAGCTTCTGCTTACGTATCTTTTATTAGTTCACATTCAATGATTCTAAATGATCATAAAATGCAAATAAAACATCAATGGCTACAATTAGTCTTTATAGCATCGAAATGTTTTCCATTGAACCCATTGTTTAAAGGGAATGGTTAAAAAAGTAAAGTTTTTAAAGAGACAGAGTACAGATTTTCATAGATTAAAAGGATTAAAAAATTAAGCCATGTAAAAATATAAAATTCACACAGTCTGGATTATGTATATTATTGTGTTATCTTTAATGTTTTTGACTGTGAATGAGCTAAATATGGATAGACATTTCATTGTATGGGCTGCTAAGCTAAACCAGCATAAATATTATAAAGGTATCATGACTTCCAAATTTGGGTCTAAGGATATGTTGCTTTGGAAAAGAGGTTCTTCTCTTGTTTCCATAGAGGATGAGAACCAGTGGATTGCTTCCAGACTAGTATGGTTTGATGGAACAAGACCCCCTGAAAGGTCACATTGAACACCCCTCAAAAATTACTTTGCTCAATAAACAGCAGGAAGAAGTTTGGACAGATCTATGCCCATATTCCCAAATATTGTTTGTAAATGTTTCTTTACATTTAAAGGAGGATATGTTATAGAAATTTGCATTGGTATGGATCTTGGTTTACTGATACAAACTTAAGGTCAATTTTGTTTGTATATTTCTGCTCTTGATTAAGATATTGTGCTTGTGCAGCTCATTTAAAAATGTAATGTATAATTAAGAAATACAGGTTAATAGATAATCATCTATAATAGTCAAGCTTGTAGTCATGTTAGATTTTCTAGATGTACAGTGATGTATTTCAGATAGATAGGAATTCTTCAAACCTTTAAAAGACTATAAAATATGGCATTTAAAATTTTTTAAAAAGTTAGTACTTTTCATGACAGAGACACATCTCCTGGCAGGACAAGTTACTTCAAGAGGAAGATGGGCATCAAATAGGTTCCTTATGGAGTTTGCTAGCTATTTGGGCAAGAAACTGCCCTTACCTGGACTTCTTAACTAGACATACAGGACCCGCAGAGAAATGACTGCTGAACTTGGCTAAAGGTGAGATGGTCCTTTGGGGTTTCTGATTTATGAAAGAGTCTGCTAGACATTTTGCAGGACACAGAAAAAAGTGACTGACAAACCGTCAATACAGGTGGAACTGTCTTTGAAATTTCCTGCTTCATGGAAAAGTCTGCCAGATACTATGGGCCGGCCAGTAGGTTGAAGATGGATGCCCCAATGGCACAGAAAAGCTTAGGGTGACTATCCATGCAGTGAGATGTCTCTGTCAATTTTAGAGTTTTGGAAGTTGCTTACAATGTACTTCCTGTTTACTTAGGCAATATTAAATCCTTTTGGAGTCTTTGAAGAGCTGAAGAATTTATAGTTATAGTTTTCCTTAGTTATGATAAAAGATATAGTAGATATAAATATTATATCCATAATTCTTGTTTGATACCTTTTTTGTTATATGTAATTTTACTATGTTAAAGTTAAAACCTTCCTTTTTATTTAAACAGAGGGAGGTGTTGTGGGAGTCTGCTCTGTATTCATTAATGTGTGACTACCATTAATGAATAAAGAAACTGCTTTAGACTTATAGCAAGGCAGAACTTAGGTAGGCAGAGAAAGCTAGGCTGAATGCTGAGAGAAAGAAGGGCAGAGTTAGGGAGATGCGCTGGAGCCACCACAAGAGTCAGACATGCCAAAACTTTGCTGGTAAGCCACCTCTACATGGCGATACACAGATTAATGGAGATGGGTTAAATTAATAAGCTAGAGCTAATGGGCCAAGCAGTAATTTAAATAATACAGTTTCTGTATGATTATTTTGGGGCTAAGCTATCCAGGTGGCCAGGAACCAGCAAGAGACTCTCCCTTCTACAAATATATCAGTCTATTCTTGGTGCATTTTACTGACAAAAAATGATTCTGGAAAGCTTTATGCCCAAGTTGACTCCTGTTTCCACATTATCATGTCTCATGTGGTTAATATATAACTAACCTCTAATCAGGTAAACAGACCTGTTTCATTTTCTAAGTCACTGCCTATGTCCAATCTTGTACCCTGCACCATCACCTCCTTTCACAAATCATGTTTAGTGAATTACTGCTGCATCTCCAAGATTTGTCCTATTTCAGCCTTTCCCTAATACTCAGCTGTTGCATCAGTCACATGGAAATGCTTTCTTCTAGTCTCTACTGCACAAGTTCAGCCCATAACATCTATCAGAGTAGAATGTCTAATGTCAGAAGAAACATTAGGCAGCATTTTGGTTAAATATCTCTTGAATACATTGACATGTTTGCATGTATGCAAAAAAAAAATACCATCTTGGCATTAGTGCCTGGTTCTGCACTCTGCTTGCCAGCTGCAGACCCTGTGTTGGTATTTGATCTCCATTCTAGGCCATGTTGTGTCATCTCCTGTGACTTTTATCCAGGCCTGCTTCACCACATGAACCCCCTTTCACACACAGCATCCTGAACAAGTGCCTCCTCCTTTAAAATAAAGACAGATCTATTCATCCTTGATCCATTAAAGGCAACAGTGTCCCCTGCACGGAATTGTTCATATTGTCAGACTCATTTGTCTCTGTTCAGGGTTTTTCACCCTCAGCTCTTGGGTGGGTCCCAAGCTCTCCTGTGTTGACTGCCTGTCTGCTGTCCACAGTCATCCGGAAACACATCAGCGATGGCTCCACTAGGACACATTGCCATGCCCCCTGTAGTTTTCCTTCCATGCGTCTGAAATGTAAGGTGAAGGACACACAGCAGCACTGACATAGTGAACAACTGTGGAAGTGGTGGCTGCTCTGGAGTGTGCTGAGTCTCTCTCTGGAGTTTCTGCAGGACAGGTGCCCACATGCAGTAACCCTAACAGACATGGGGCCCAATGGCTGACTGAGTCCTCCAATTTGTGAGGAATCAGCAACTGTTCGCTCTCCTGTGGATCTGAAAGAGGCCTTTGAATAGAGGCCAGGGTGTTTTACCATCTATTTTATTCCATGGGAGAAAGTAATTCACTTCACCTGGCTTGCTCTTTCAGGAACCCACACTGAATCAACCACTAGGAGGAGTTAATGAGAACTCATTTGCTTGACTAGCACCTTTTCTTCTGTGAGCTCCAGATGTTTCTGCTTTGGCAGGTTCCTTTTCTCGGGCTATATTGACAGAAACACCCTCCTTCTCTGTGCCTTTTGGATCAACAGCCAGACTCACCTGCACCCTGAGGAGTGGCATCGGCATTGGCGATAACAACATTTACTGGTACCAGCAGATGCATGGGAGCCTTCCCAGGGTTTTCCTGTGCTACTGCAGAGACTCAAACAAGTTACCGGGGCCTAAAATCTCCATTACATTCTCTGGATCCAGAGAAGCCTCAAAAATTTTGCACACCTGTGAACTATAGATGGAGGATGAGGCTCAGCACTGCTGTGTTACCTGGGAAAATAGTGTTTCCCATAGTGATACAGACAGATGGAAAAGTAGACATCAATGGTAGCTTCTGCTAAAAAAAAATCAGTTCTGATAGAGTGCATGTAGGGGCCACAGCGAAGGAAGTGAGGAGGCTCCACCAACATCACCTGCCACAGCACCAGTTCTAAACAGAGCAGAGGTCCATGGTATTGGTGTTGGCAATGGCAGAACAGTACATCACCCAGAAAGATGGCTCCACCACATGGAGGGCAAGCTGTGTGCGAGCACCCTCAAGGTGACTACCATGAGGTGCATGCACCAGATATACCAGACAGTTCTTCAGATACATCTCCAGAAGCAAGAATTGAGAGGCCATGGTGCTTATGTAATCAGGAACATTGCTTTTCTTCAGTCATGGCCAGCAGAACAGTGCAGGTTGACCTATATGCTGGTCTTCAAATCCTGGGAGAAGGTAGAAGTATACATAGCTTATGTGCTCTTGGAAAATATGGCTAAAGTGGTCAGTTTGGTGGAATCAAATTCTCAAGAGCAAGTAGATTTTCTTTCTAGAGTCCTAAAGTAGTCCAATTTTGGTTCTGGGAAACTGGGCTTCACCAGCTCTTGGCCTTCATTCTTTGGAAACTGTTGTCCTGAATGCCATTGAGGACAAGGACTGTACCAACATGCTGGACAAGTACTTCACCACCTGAGACTTCTGAAGTGTGTTAGATATGTGTGTGGCCCAGGCTGTGCTGCTTTTCTGCTGCAGGCTGTGGACTGTGGTAAGCTGGCTGTGTTCATAGTTCTGTGTGAGCAGTTCCAACCTTCTCTGCAGAGGGGCTCCATTTACAAAGTGTGCCTCCACAGGATTGGGCCGTTCTTCTTTGGTGAGCTGCCAAAGCAAACATCCTCCAATGGAGGCTCCTCTGAGAACCTGCTTAGCAGACTCATGGGCTCCTCAGAGCAGAAGAGAGGAGAAGAGAGCCAGGATGACAGCAGCCTCATCGAGCTGCACACAAGCTGCCTGGGCAGCAAGAAGATGCCTATGGCCAGCACCACTGGAATGGATCCAGTGCCAGGCTGGGTGTGAGCCCCTTTACCCAACAGACACATGATCCATAGCTGGAGGTACCACCTCCAGAGTACAGAGTCTGCCCTATTTATGGTGGTTGAGGGCTCTGTGTCCAAGACCCACAACAAGGACCAGCTCCTGCTGGCCAACCATGTTCCTTCACATCTCACACAATTAAGCACAAGTCTTGCTGTGGCATCATGTTGCCATTTTGCCTCTGGTGGAGGGCTGCAGCAGAAAAGACAGTCTGGCATCAGTGACATGTATCCCTGTCTAAAGCAGCCATGAGGAGTGGTGGCCATTGCTGAGAGCCAGGCAGGATCCTGAATCCTGCAGATGAGACTGGTTTCTTGTTTGTTTGATTTCTGTTTGGACACAAAGCCATTCTGCAATCATGGTGAATGTCTTGGAACAGAACATGTGCCGTGGTGTCCAAGATCCTTGGAGGTCCCAATCAGTCATTCAAGCTGCAGTCCTGCTGTTGCATGAACCCCATGCTGCTGTGCATATACTATATAGGGTACAGTTGGTTTTTGATGTGGGATTTCCCTCTGTATGCTATGAATATATTTTATTACAATTTGTTAATAAAGAAGGTGCTTTGGCCTACAGAAGGGCAAAACAGAGTAAGGTAGGAATTCCAAGCAGATAGAGGAGGAAAGAGGCAGAGTCAGGGAGACAACATGTTGCTGCTGAAGGAGACAGATGTCAGAGAAACTTAGTGGTAAACCATGGTGATACATAGATGAATAGAAATGGGTTAATTCAAGATGTAACAGTTAGCTAAAAATATACCTAAGCTATTTGCCAAGCAGTATTTTAATTAATATAGTTTCTGTGTGATTATTTCAGGTCTGGGTGATTGGGAAATGAATGAGTGGTCTCCACCTACAGGTTTTCATGCCCTTCATGTTGCAGTATTTATTTTTACTGGGTGAGGGATTTTGCAAAGTATTTTAGGACTTAACCAAATTATGAGTCCAGGAATGAGCAACTGATTCCACTACTACAGATAACATTCATGATACCAGTCTGATTATAAAGGGAGGCACTTTAATGTTCACAACTAAAATAAATGAGCTGTAGATTAAGACAACTCTATCTTGCTTGACAAGGAGAGAAATATGCATTATTTAATTTAAAATGGAATTAAAAAAGGAAGGTTTGTATTACCTGCTGAATATAAATTCTTTCTACTGGAAAAACAAATCAGTTTTTTGTTACTTTCTATATTTGTACACTATTAAAATAAAAGACAATGAAAAGTTCATTCAAAAATTTGTGCCCATGTTTTTAAACAAATAACAGACACAAAGAATGAAACAAAGAAAACCCTGAAACTCAACATTATAGTTGATAAAAAGTGCTGGCCAAAATGAAGGGGAAGGAGAATCTTCATCCAGTGTTGGTGGGCTTGCAATGTATGTGCTCTTTGGGAAATCAGCGTGGAAATGTATCAAAAGAGCTTACATTAGGTATTTTATATGACTGAGCTATGCAGACTTGATATCCATGTATATGTGTACTTGTTCAGCCATGTCTCTCACTGTTCTATTCACAATAGCTAAGAAATGAAAGCAGCCTGGCTGTTCTTCAACAGGCTAATGGATGATTGGTTTAAGTATACAACTCTTTTTAGCTATAAAGAAAAATAAAATCTGCAAATAAAATTGATGGAACTGCAAAAGATTATACTTAGTGAAGCCACCCAGGTCCAGAAAATCAAATGCCCTCTGTTTCCTCTTATTTGTAGATCCTAGAACCAAATCTTCTTGACCTGAATGTTTAACCTTGAGTAACCACAGAAGCTGGGAAAATAGAAAGGGAGCATTGTGGGAGGAGGTGACATAGCTTTAAAGAGGGAAAGAGGACACAGGTGCTATGAAGGGAAAAATGAAAGTAGGGAGACTTGACTGTGGGATAGGAAGCGAGTACTACATGGAAAGAGGGAAGGGCAAGGGGTAATACATAGTGAGAGGGAAGGAAGAGGGAGAGCAATGCACAGGGAGAGGGAAAGGGGCATTAAGTAACACTGAGGATGTTTGAGAAACAAGAGCAAGCCTCTTATTTTATATGCGTACTTAAAAACACATTGTGTTAGAGCAGTTACTCCACATAGTGGGATAATGCACCCCCTCTACCTGTAGACTAGATAAAACCATCCAGGGGCAGCTATGAAAAACATCCACTTGAGTTGTTAGTATGTACCAAGAGACCTCTAAAAGAAATAGAGGCTAATGCCATTGCCTTGGTTACCTGCTAGAACATCTAGGATGAGATCCTATTGCTGAAGACACCACACCCTAGGGCCATCAAAGTGTCATTGTTTGGAAGCTGCCTCCCTGAAGGATAATCCTCAGGTATTGTGTTCAAGGGGAACATGTTATCACTTGACCTACCCAGATAAAAAGGTTGAAAACTAAACAAAGGGCATAACAAGCCATCCCCAACAGTGCTATAAAGCACTTGCGACTTTGGGACAGCCAATACTTATTTAATTGAACCTAACGTCAAGTCACCTTCAGAGAACTCATGCATTGTATCATAAATCTAGCCAAGAACCCATGGCTGGACACATGACATAGCCCCTAAAAGAAAAACTGCTTCCACCTACTATATTACTAAAGGATTTTCTTTTTGTTTTGTTTTTTGAGTTTTCATAAAGCCTCTTTAATAGAATGAATCTGCCTTCGTACAGGAGTTTGAAAGTACCTGTTCCATCTCTATTCTGTTAATTTAAGAAGTGTTGCTTGTAGTTCTTCTTTTAACGTCTGTTTGAATGCTGCTGTGGATCCACCTAGATCCAGAGATTTTGTAGCTGCTTATTTTGGTGCTGTTTCCATTTCCTTATTTCAAAGGTGGTTTAATTTATGAATCCTTTCTTACTTTAATTTCTGTGATTCAGTAATATGTAGAATTTTATCAATTTCATGTAAGGAATCTTACAATCTTTTTTCTTTCACCTTGTGTTTTTTAAAATATTTTTTGTGATTTTAATTACATCATTTACCAGTTGTCTTTCCTCTTCCAAAATTCTCACATATATCCCTCCTTTTTCTCTTTCAAACCATGGCCTCTTGTTTTCCTTGCTACATACATACATGTATCTATGTACATATTCATGTTTCCATAGATACAACCAGCTCTACTTATATAATTTTGCTTGTATGCATGTTTTCAGGGTTCACTATTTAGTACTGGGCAGCCAGTTAGTTTACTCTTCCATGGGAAAGACAGTTTCTCCCACTATCAAAATTCTTTGGTTGAGGTAGTTCTTTATTTAGGTTTGAGGCCTTGGGCTTTCCCTAGTCCATAAATATTGGTGGGACATTATGGGAATTGCTTCACCTGTTTCTGACATTATTAGGACACTTGATCTCATAGCAAACTCCCTGATTTTTTGGTCCTTACAATCTGTCCACCTCCTCTTACTCATCCCTGAGATGTGGAAGTATTTGTAGATGTATTTATTGTGACCAGGCTACACAACTCTGAGGTTTAGTTGAGTTTTGCTTACTGTAGTTGTGTCCATCTGTTGCAAAGAGAAGTTTCACTGGGGGGCAGTGAAGGGTACACTTATCTGTGATTATAAGGACATGTTTATAGACTGTTGTTATACATTATGCTGATTTAATAAGTTAATAGTTGATTTCATCAGCACTGAGAAGTTAGGTTTCCCCTACAAAGTATGGTATCCCTCTTGCTATGTGGGTGTAAGTCCAATTAGAGAGCAGCTGGTTAAGGTATGTTTGTCAATACTGCATCCTTAGGGTTATCATACCATGCTGGTTATTGTTGGGGTTCATCAGTATCAAGCTGGGTTAAGACTGTTGATTGTCTCCTTTCTTTGAAGCTTGCATGTAACTTCTTGTGCCATGTAGGACAGACCTCAGGAAGGAAATATTCAGGTCTGTCTAGGTAACAAACTGGTCTCAGGGACCTGCTTCTGAAGTTCTTGGTGTCTTTTACAATGTAAACTTACCTCTCTAGGATGTTATAAAGGGCAACATCAGTAGGTTGTATGTTTTAGGAGTCTCTTGACAACTCTGGCCAACAACTGAAAAGAGTGTTTCACATGTCTGGTATTGGAATTTTTGTTAGGCGGCCTTTGATTCTTGGTGGAGAACTATCTGCAGAGATGAAAAAAAATTCATTAAAACTCCATGTATATTTTTACACTGACTTACATGTGTTATACTTTTTATATAGTTAATAGTATGATCCTTTGTGAGTTTTCAAAACATCCTTATTTTTTGTTTTACCAACCTCCATCCTTGTCCTATGATTACCTTGCTTCCATCCTAAGAACTGCCATGGTTCCTGTTTCTCCTGTCAGATCACTGGTTCTGCTATTACCCTTTGCCCTACTTGCTCTGTATTTATCTCCTTCTCGCTCCCAAAGGAGCTTCCCTTTCCCATTTCTCCTACCTGGTCATTTTTACTCTGCCATTACCCTTCCTATTGCTCCCCAAACACCTCCCCTAGTCTTGACAATTTTATTTTTTAGAACATGTACTCACATGTGAAGATTTTGATCTAGGAGCCTTCAATAAGACAGAACTGTGACATTTGTATTTCTAGGTCTGGGTTATCACACTCAATATGATCATTTCTAGACCCATCCATTTGCCTGCAAATTTCATGGTGTCATTTTTCCTTATAGCTATGTTTTTGACTCATCAGGTCAAAAAGAGTACAGTACAATGAGGGGCCAACATATGAGGAATGAAGGGCTTCTGTGCATATTTCCATAAATAATCCTAAATCATTTGAAAATATTCACCATTATAGAGAACAAATTAAAAAGGTGAAAGACTCCGAAGATGCGTCTTTGGTCCAAGTACCCCAGGGTTTAAACTAACAGATACCACCATGGGATTTGACACAAAAATTGGTTTTCAGGTGGCCACTATAGAAATTTAATATGATCTTTTGGATTTCATCTCTGCTCCTTAGTCCACTGGTGGCTAAGTGGGAATTTTCAAATTTAGTGTGAACAGACATAGCATTGTTTGTGAAAGGAGAGATTAATCCTTATTCTTGTAAGTGATGGATTCCATTGTTTTAGTAAATAGTCTTACAGTAAAGAACACTTTAAAGCTTCAATCATAAAGCTAACTTTCCAAAACCTGAATTTATTTGCTCAGTTTTTGTTCAGTGCCTGCCATATACCAGCTACTAAACATGGCACTGGGGATGTGGTATCCACAAGGAAGGGACACAGTTCTTGACAGTGGTAGTAGAGTGGTCTGGAATACCTTAGTAAGGTGTATGACACATGACCTAAAAATAATGAAATACATAATTTTAGTTTTACAAAGACAGTTATTTTATTAGTTTAGTGAGGATCATTTTGCAATGATTCAAAGTGACTCTTTAGTTGAGCTACTTTATACAGATTATTTTATTTTACTAAAGGAATGGATGTAAATGAAGTCTGCACTTTCATTGCCTGGCCACCCAGACCTGAATAATTACACAAAACTTATTAATCATGCCAAATTAATTATTTTGGCCAATGACTTGGGAATATTCCTAGTTAGCTTTTACATCCTAAATTAACCCATTTCTATTATTTTGTATTTTACCATGAGACTTGTATTTTGTTTTTTTTTTTAACCTTACATCTTGCTTCTTGGGTGGCTGCATGGCATCTGCCTGACTCTGAATTCTTTTAATTTAGTTTTCTTTCCTAGCTATATTCTGTCCTTCCATAGGCCAAAGCAGCTTCTTTATTAACTATAGTAATAAAACATATTCACAGCATACAGAGGGTAATTCGACATCAAATAAAAATTCCCTAATCTTGTTTATATGTAAATTTTAAAGACATAAGATTTAAATATTGACCACTAAAATAGTTTTATTTGGGTTCATCTAAGTAGGAGCCTTAACTTACTTTTAGGAAAGGAAACATCATTATGATTTCTAAAACAGCTTTCTAATCTATACATGTTCATAGAGGATTCCTTAGTGGACATTAAGACTTAACACAGTTAGTAGCACATCTCTTTTCCACACAGAAGGACAGGTATACCTCAGGCACCACAGTACATAATCAGATATTCACTGAAGACTGTTTAATCTTTAATTTTCTGTGCCATGTGTATGAAGTGGTTATAATTACTGCTATGTAAATTTTGAATTGTGCTAGACCTTTCATAATAAAAGGGATTTTTAAAGCTAGTTTTAAAGTTTTAAAGGGAGAGAATCTATAAATTAACATAAACATTTTGTAGTTACTATGGCCTTACAGTCCTTGTTGAAGTTCAACACCAGTGCTTGGTATTGACATGATTGTGGGAAGAATAGAGCAGACAGCTATAGTTTGCATACAGTCTTTTGGTGAGGAATTCTAGGGTGTATTGACTAAGCCATATTGCATAGGGATTTAGATCCTAACTTTTGTAGGTTCTGAAGAACTTTGCCAGATGCATGGTTTCATCCTAACATATATACAAGTTCTGTGAGGCAGTCAAAAGTTACAGTTGGCACAAATTCATATCATTTTCTATTTTACTGATTTTTCTTCTTAACCATTTTCCCTAAACAATAATACTAATTTGGACGAGTTTTTGGTATACAATATAAATGTGCTAAAGTAATCTCCATAATAATAATAATGTAGTCATGTTTTAAAGTCCCAAAGTTCTTTTAAAAGTGAATTTAAACTTCATAACATCTGTGTAACTCTGTAGCATGAATCCTGCATTGACTAATTGAATTGATAAACCTGATAGTTATAAAATTTTGCCAAAATATGAAAATTATTTCTAAATAATTACATGAGTTTTAAAAGAAGAGTCATTAATTAGATTCAGATTTGTGTTTTAACAGTATGAAGTGCCTTTTTGTGATGGTGGTTGGCATTTTGATGAATTTGGGGAAAGGTAAAGTTCTCAGAAGTGACAGTTTCAGATCCACCCAGGCAAAACTAGTGGAGTGGGCTATGTGCTATTTTTGTCCAGGTAGTAATTCCACTGTCTCATATCTTCATGTTGAAACCACTTCTGCATTTTGGGAATTAATTCCTTACTAGTGCTATTTCTTAATGTAGCATAGTTAGCTGGAATGTAATTTAACTATTTCTGTATAGCATAAACTGAAACATACATATTTGCCATTGTGCTTTGCTTTCTTTTATCTTTTTGTTGGGCATATTCAGTGTTATTGAGCTGTTTCTCATCCTTTTGTTGTGCTGACCTAGGGAATGTTGGTCATATCAAACATTAACTTTAAAAATGACAACTCTTTCAATAAAAATTTAGTTAAAATTTTTTGTCATTATATGTACTCTGAAACAATCCAAAATTTGTAATGTTTTTGCCCTGAACCATACTGATCCTGACCATTGCAGTGTAATGAAAATAGTATTGTGGGCAGTCCCCACTGGTGTCCCATCCCTGTACTACCTCCTATTCCCTTTAATTTTCCTACCTTTTTATAATAAGAAAAAGATGAGAACGGTAGAATCCAGACATTATTCTGGCCCCTGTCAACTAACAGCATGCACTCAGGCAGCACCCTTGTCAGCCCAGGGACCTATGGCTCCCAAGTCCCTAGTAGTCTGAATGCAGGTGCAAAAGATCCCTTTAAGAGACAAACTCCACCCATTCCTGCTCTATTCCTGCTGTTTTCTAAAGAGGCAAGTAGGTCTTTGCTTCTCTCTCTCTCTCTCTCTCTCTCTCTCTCTCTCTCTCTCTCTCTCTCCCTTTCCCCATTTCCTCTACCTCAATAAATCCCTCACCTAGCTCTGT
>JAQHUG010000181.1:176829-193898 GCA_028555095.1 Dicrostonyx torquatus
GAATGGAGGATCTTGTTCTCACTGCTATCATAGATGGTCAGCTGCCTTTGCTATTCTTTCCTAATAATGTATTTTACTGTACGTGGCCAAACACATAATCTTACCAGAGAACCCCTGATGTTCCTGGAAATGATAATTATGACTTTGATATTAATACAGTACTCGAGATGTCTCCAGTGTTTCAAGCCCTTGAGCAATTGGTTATAAGTAATATGAAATCAGTAAAAGGAGCATTTTCAATGAGTTACAGCAGTAGAAATTTTGCTTAAGTAAAGACTTATGTAGTATGTGGAGAAAACATAAACTAAAGAAGCTCATAAGGTGTTTAGCTAAGAATAGAAGATATATGATGGGAATCTACAGAAGTACAATTGAGTCATTAAATAAATTCATTTACAGAAAGGCAAGAGAGATGATAGTTATAGGTTTGTATTTTATGAGACAAAACCAGAATTACTTAGCATAGACTTGCTAGATCCCAACCTCCAAGGTGTCTGTTTCTTAAGAAAGTATAAACAAGTATATTCAGCAAATAGAGAAGGCCACTAGAGGAGATAAAGAAAGGATTAAGAAAAAAGAAGGGCCATGATAGCAATTATGAGAAAGAAGCTTTCTATTCCTAGATAAGATGTACCCACCAGCTTGAGGTTTGTTTTCCCAAGGACAAGAGTTTCCCTTCCCAGGATGTGTCATGTTTAACCCCTGCTCATCGCTGATGTGACTATAAGAAGCTTTCATACTGTGCCAACTTATGACACATGACCTTCTGGTTCTGTTCTTTGTTTGAAAATTATATAATGAAAGTATGTATTCAGTAAAGTTACAGAAGATTCAAACCACTCTCTTGTGTGTTGGTCTGTCTGTTACTCACCTAACTCGTGCCCTCCTGGAACCAAGACCCTGATTCCCCACAGTCTGAGGAGCTCATCTGAGCCAGTCTGTGGCAATACACAACTTAATATGGAAAAACAAAATACACAGTATAGGTCAAACAATCCTGTATAGTCAAGGAACTTCCAGAGGTATCACCATCCGTGACTTCAATCTCTGCTACAGAACTCTAGTAATAAAAACAGCTTGATATTAACATGAAAACAGATACATGGATCAATTGAGTCGAATTGAAGACCCTGACATAAATCAACATACCTATGAACACCTGATTTTTGACAAAGAGGCTGAAATTGTACAATGAATAAAAAAAGCATGTTCAGCAAATGCTGCTGGTGTAACTGGATGTTGACATGTAGAAAAATGCAAATGAATTCATACCTATCACCATGCACAAAACTCAAGACCAAGTGGATCAAGACCTTAATACAAATCCAGTTACACTTAACCTGATAGAAAATAATGTGGGAAGTAGCCTTGAACGCATTGGAACTGGAGATTACTTCCTGAATATAACACCAGTAACACAGACACTGAGATAGACAATTACTAAATGGGACCTCATGAGCATTACTTATGACATTTTATGTTGGAGATGATGTGGAGCAAGTAAAATGTTCCTCCATTGCTGGTGGGACGGGAAATTGTACCACCGCTTTGAAAATCAATATAGTCATTTATCAGGAAAATCAACCTACCTCAAGACTCAACTATACCACTCTTGGGCATATACCCAAAGGATGCCCAATCATACTACGAAGACACTTGCTCAACCATGTTCATAGCATTAATAGTCATAATAGCCAGATCCTGGAAATAAACTAGATGCCCCTCAGCCAAAGAATGGATAAAGAAAATGTTACATATATACTCAACAGAGTATTATTCAGCCGTAAAAAGCAATGACCTCTTGAAATTTGCAGGCAAGTGGATGGAACTAGAAAAAAAATCCTCAGTGAAGTAACCTAGACCTAGAAAGACAAACACTGTATGTACTCACTTACAAGTAGATATTAGAGGTAAAGCAAAGGATGACCAGGCTATAATCCATAGCCTTAGAGAAGCTAGGTAGCAAGGAGGACCCTAAGAGTGATGGGTGGATAGCACTGGGAATGGGAAATAGATGATATCTCCTGGGAAACCTGGGTGTATGGGTCGAGGGGAGGGGTTGGGTGATGGGTACATGAGGGATCGGGATGGTAAAGTTGGGGGAAGGATGGAGAAAGAGAGCAATGAGAGAGATATCTTGATAAAGGGGTCATTGTGGGATTATGGAGAAACCCAGTGCTATGTAAACTCCCTGGAATACACAAGAATGACCCCAGGTAAGTCTCTTAGCAATAGTGGAGAGGGTGCTTGAACTGGCTCTCTCCTGTAATCAGATGGGTAATTACTGTAATTGTCATCATAGAACCTTCAATTAGTAACTGATGGAAGCAGATGTAGAGATACAGAGTCAAGTCTTGGCTAAGCTCTGGGAGTCCAGTTGAAGAGAAGGAGAAGGGATTGTGTGAGCTAGGAGGTCAAGAACATGATGGAGAAACACATAGAGACAACTGACCTGAGGTCGTGGGAAGTTTAGGACTCTAAACCATCATGGGACTGACCAAGGCCCTCTGCATGTGGGTGACAGTTGTGTAGCTTGGAAAGTTTGTGGGACCTCTAGCAGTAGGACCAGGACCTGTCCCTGGTGCATGAGCTGCCTTTTTGGAACCTATTGCCTATGGTGGGATGCCTCGCTCATTCTTGATGTAGGAGGAGGAACTTAGTTCTGCCTCAACTTGATATGCCATGCTTTGTTGACTCCCATGGGAGGCCTTACCCTTTTTGAGGAGTGGATGGGAGTAGAAAGTAGGTGAGGGCAGGGTATCAGAGGAGAGGAGGGAGAGGAAACTGTGGTTTGTATGTAAAATAAATTTTAAAAAATTAATAAAAAGTAGCAACATATAGGCTTAGACACATATGTCCATATACCGGAATCTCATTAAAACACAAAACTAGAACCCATAGTATATACATAAAGTTAAAAATTATGATCTGACATGACATTATGGCAAAAAGAACATCCAAAGATGCCATTGAGTTTATTTTGTGCTTGCCACCTTCTGCTGGGTATGATGATTGGCCTTAAGTGTGGTTTGAATCCCCAGTGAGACTCCCAGGAAAAAAATCAAATTTTCATATGTGAGTGGTAATCATTTCGGGATAGATTTTGGGTTAGGGGTGGGGTTTGTGTTCCTTATCCTCTGAGCATTAAGACCCCATCTGGCTTAATCCTGAGCAGGCCCTGTACCTACTGCTATGGTCTCTGCCACAGAGTTCATATGTATGTTGGTTGTGTTGTGTTTAGAAGTCTTTGTTTCTGTCCATTCTAACTCTTATAATCTTACTGCCTCTTATGGTGCAGGCTTGCCTGAGTCCACAGAGAAAGGTTTTGATGGAGATACACCATTTATAACTGTGTGTTGATGTGGGATGCACTTCTGTATGGTGTGAATATGTCTTATTACCACTGGTTGATAAAGAAGCTGACTTGGCCAATAGCCAGGCAGAATAAAGCCAGGCAGGAAATCCAAAGCAAAGATAATGGGAAAAATAAGGCTGAATCTGGGAGATGTCAGCAGCTGCTAGAGAAACAAGATGTGAAGTAATGCTACAACCACATGGCAACTCGTAGATGAATAGAAATGGGTTAATTTAGGATGCAAAATCAAGTTAATAACAAGCCTCAGCCATTGGTCAAACAGTTTGTAATTAATATTAAGCTTCAGAGTGGTTATTTGGGAACAAGTGGACAGGAGAGAAGCCTCCAGTTATAGTGTGTTCCAAGTTCCCTCACTCTCTGAATATAGTTTAGTTGTGGGTCTCTGTATTTGTTCTTATTTATTGCAGGAGGAAGGCTCTGCTATAATGACTGTTACATACTGATTGATGAAATAACAGAATATCATTAGATGCCATATAAATGCTGTGTTTCTTTAGCAGAACAGTAGTATTTCATTTTCTCCTAGGTCCCTGGCCTATCTGATCCCTAGTTCTTGGCCCCTTGAGTACTGTCAGGGATTGTTTCCACTCATCTGTTGAAAGACACTGAGGCTGTTTCCCATTTCTAGATATATTATAAACACCGTTGAGCAAGTTTCTGTATAATAATATAAAAAGCCCTTTGGGCACATGAACAAGGGTGGTATACTTGGATCCTGACTTAGATCTATTCCTAAAGAACCGCCATGGTCATTTCCAGAATGACTATACAATTTTTAATTTCCACCAGCATTGGATTAATGTTCCCATTATTCTACATTCTGGCTACCATGGGCTGTTACTTTTTTCATTGATATTGATCATTCTATGTGGTATAAGATGAAATATCAAAGTAGTTTTGATACACATTTCTATATTAAACTCTTTATAGATGCATTTCATAAGAGTATAATCACTGAAGATAAAAGTCACGGGTGTTTCTTAGTCTGAGAGAGGTAGAAGAAACCAATATATGTGAAGAGATTTCTATTCATAGTCATCTTTATGTCAGCCCTCAAAGCTATATTAAAATGCTGTAACTTGTCGCCTAGAAGAAAATCTGCAGTGATAAGGTAGATGATTAAAATTATCTGTTTGTTGTTGTGTAGGGAACTTCGGGATGACAGTCATTTTCATTAACATTCAAATGTAGATGAGAATCCAATCTGTCTGGGGGAATCTTCAAGTTAGGGTATTACATGTGTGGTGTAAATCTCTCTTCAGGGAAAGAGACTTGAGGATTCCTTTCAAAATATAAGACATAGTGGACATCATAACTGAAATTACCTCAGTTTTTCTACCCATTTGGATGCAGATTGTTTTTTATAAAATAGTGTGTGTAGAGTCCATAAACTGTATTCTAGATTTCTCTTGGAGATAACTGCTTCATCTATAGATGCTTGTTTTGTGTCTCTATTTGGAGGTTGTAGATTCAATTTCATCATCTTTGAATATCTTATCATCTGCAACTGGTGAGAACAGAATTCTTGTTCTTTCTGGTAAGTTCCACACACACAGTAACCAAAAAAGGAACCAGAACACTGCAAAAAGTAGTAGCTCTGGGTGCACCTGGATAGGTAGGAAGGTCTAGTTATACAGAAAGCACAGGTTGTTGTGCAGTCTCCTCCCCTCAAGTCAGGGGAGGCACAGGATTGCAACAGTCAGAGATATTTTGGGGGGAGGATGGAAACCTTGAGCAATGGCGCCTGCCCAGGGTTATGTCTCCTCCAGCCACCAGAGGGCACTGCCAGCCACACACTTGCTTAGTTTGGCCAGACTCTGAGCTGTTATCTCTTTGTCCAGCAGTATTTGCTGTGCATGAAAACACAAATTCTCTCTAGCTTACTTCTTTCTCAGCTGGAGCCCATTCTAATGTTGAAGGAGGGGCTTCCACAGCTTCCAGGATTGGATATATTTGCATAGCGAAGATCCTCTCAGAAGTCAGGGACAGATAAGAAGTGACAGCCTCTCACTAGGTTGTGTGACTCCAGGAGAAATTCCTCGTGTCTCCGCCATGACCTGGGCTCCAGTTCTCCTCACTTTCCTGGCTCATTACACAGGTGACTGTTTGCATGGGATTCTGGGGGTGTGAACAGGAGAAATTATAGCTTACACCTGTCCCCTAAAAACGGGCTTTATCTTGTCCTCACTGATTCTCTGTTTCACTCTATCCTCACAGTATCTTGGGCTGAGGTTGTGTACACCCAGCCCCAATCACTGTCGGGATCTTTAGGGCAGAAGATCACCATCTCCTGCACCCGCAGCAGTGGCAGCATTGATAGCAGTTCTGTATCCTGGTATCTTCAGCGTTCAGCAAACACACCCCGCCTGCTCATCTACAGATACGACCTAAGACCTGCTGGGGCCCCTGATCGGTTCTCTGGCTCCAAGGACAGCTCCTCCAACTCTGCCACCCTAACTATCTCTGGGTTGCAGGCTGAGGATGAAGGTGACTACTACTGTCTGTCTGGCTATGACAACTATTTCACACAGAGCCTCAGGCTTATGGGGAACTGAGATAGAAACTCTCTAGAGCATCAGACTATGGGTTACCTTCAACCTTGGAAAACTGATCTTTTATGTCTTGATTTGAAAATTCCTGTGAAATAGGCCCTTTATTTTATAAAATACAACATACTCCCTATCTATCTATCTATCTATCTATCTATCTATCTATCTATCTATCTATCTATCTATCTGCTTACCTACCTACCTTTATTCCTTTGTATCTATCATCCATCTGTCTATCTATCATTTCTCTCTCTCTCTCTCTCTCTCTCTCTCTCTCTCTCTCTCTCTCTCTCTCTCTCTCTCTCTCTCTCTCTCTCTCTCTCTCTCTCTCTGTGTGTGTGAGTCATAAGATGTCCTGCGGATGTCAGTTTTCTCTTTCACCATGTGGGTCTCTGGGATCAAACTGAGGTCATCAGACTTGGTGGCAAGGTCCTTTTAGCAATGAACCATTCTGCTGAGCCCAAACCTCTCCTGTATATTGATAGATGATCTCCTAATCCTTTTGAGATTTTTCATGGAAGAGATTTATGTAACCTCAGAAATTGCCAACCTGGGATGATATTAAACTGGATATTCCTTTTTCTGCTTCCTCTGTTTGTTGTCAAGACTGGGTTTTTTTTTTATGTATCTCAGGCTGTCTTGTTACTTTCCAAGTGGCTGAGGCTCGTCTTGAACTTGGAACATTTGCGTGGCAGATAATATTCTTCACTGCTCCACTGTGGTTGTCCTTTTTTGCAGTCTCAGCTTTAAGGAGGAGGATCTTTAGTATGCCTCCCACTTTGGTGAATGGTAGGTTCTTTCTTTTATTAATTAAATTTATTCTTTGAAATTGTAGTATATGTATAGAATGCATTTTAATACCTCATCAGTGTCCCCCACTACAAATCCATTTCACCCATTTGTATCTTTTCGTTTTGCTTTGTGACCCACTGAGTTTAAACAGGGCCACCTTTGTGACTATTAGTTGAAACTGACCGTCAGAACTTGGTGGGCGCACCAGTGAACACACAGCTGAAGAGAATCATGTATCCTCACCTAGAATTTTTCAGTAGCCAACACTATAGCTGGTGTGTGTGCATGCCTTTGTGTCTATGTGTGTCTCTGTGTGTATATGTGTGTGTTTGTGTGGTCCACAGGTCCTTCTACTCTCCATACTGACTGGTGACAGGCTCAGTATTGTGTAGGTCTGGTTCAGGTAACTGCAGCTGCTGAGGTCTCAAAAGGTTACAAAGGGCTATGTTGTGCCCAGAGATGGCATTGTGCAGACCCTCTCCTTTTCTTATAATCTCTCTGCCCATCTGCCACAGTGGTTTCTGAGTTCAGTGGAGCTGGTATGAACCTTGTTGAAGGCTGAGAACTCAACCATCATTGATTCTCAGAACCTTGTGAAGCCTTGGGTCTCTGCATTTACCATTGTTTGTTGCAAAGAGAGACTTTTTCTCATTAAGGCTGATAGTAGCATTGGTCTATGGGCATAAATATAAATCTTTGGGAGGGAGTTTGGTCCATTTAACTAGACACCATATTAAGTTCCACACTAGGACCTATTACTTCTATAAGCATATGCTTTTGACCAGGTTTACAGTACCATACATGGGTTCTCTGCTGTGAAGTAGGACTCAGATCTAGTCAGAGAGTAGACAGTTGTTCCCATAACAGTCATTGAACACAAGAGAACACATCTAGCCTAAGAGGTCCACAGCTGGGTGAGACTGCTGGAGCCTTTTCTCCTCCAGAAGCCTGTGCAGTATCTTCTGGTACTATGAAAGCCAACCAGCATAAAGGAAGTTTTCATCTTGTTTTCTCTGTATCTTCCAACAAAATGTATGATGTCTCCATCAATAGGTTCTCATCATCTAGTTGTGGAAGGCAACTGAGATTCTAAATTGTGGCTTTAGAGGACTGGGAGAACCAGAAGTATGGCAAATCTTCCTCTCCAGCAAAAGTAGCTTCATTTCTGTGGTCACCTCTGTGATTTTGACAATCATTGAATTTCTATTTCTATTTAAATTTGATGCATGAGGCCAGATACAAAGTTAAAAATAATTATTTTGATTGTTAATAGTATGATTGGTTCACTGCTGGCAATGACTTCACTGTAGTCATTGTGAGGACTTGTAAAACCTGTCCATTGAAGGCACTGATTGGGACTAGGTCGTGTTTTTACACTCTATAGAAGGTGTTGCTTGGTTGACTGCAGAGAGTTTCTACTCAGACATTGGATAATGTAGACTTTGTTGTTATTAATCACATGGAAACTGACATAGTAAATAAAGTTTGACCTCAAAAGTTTGGGTTTCTTTCCTAGTTCGTTGGTTTTGATCTATATCTCTTGATTGGTTTTTGGATTAATTTTTGCTTTTATTTTAGTTTCTTGTTTTCTAGAATACATAATTCTATTCTTAATTAAGCATGATTCTTTGATTCTTTGAAAATTAGTTTTTCTGATTTTAAATTCTTTGCTACTATAAAATAGGTGTAGAAAATAATCATTTTGCTATGGTTTGAAATTTGAATACGTCCTCTCCTTTGATGAATTTAAAACTTTATCTGTCCTGTTAAGTATCTTACAGACTTGCCATATCCCATCCCTTATAATGAAAATATATTTCTTATCAATAAAGACAGCCCACAGCATTGTAGTGTCAAAGGCAGGCTACCATCTTTTAGGTACTCATTCCCATGAGGTGTTGTCTGAGGTTTCTGTCTTGCCAGGTTCCCGCAGATGTTAAGTCCTAAAAAATCACACAGGGGTCTATATTATAATTACAATAGAAACTGATTGGCCCAGTATCTCAGACTTCTTATCAACTCTTACAACTTATATTAGCCACGTGGCTCAGTACCTTATTCAGTGAGGTAGTCACATCTTGCTTGTTCTGTGGCTGGATCAGGACTGCAGAGAGAGCTTTCCTCTTCCCAGAATTCTCCTGTTATCATTGACCTGCTTCTACTTCCTGTCTGGTTGTCCCACTTCCTGTCTGGCTACTGGCCAATCAGCATTTATTTAAAATATAATTGACAGAATACAGACAATTGTCACACACCAATGGGTTTTTAAGATAATAGAATTGATTGTCAGAAATGGGGTAGTGATGATGTCTGTAGTAGTGCATTCTTAGAAAATTTATGTTCATAGTAAAAAGTCATTGAAGCCACCTGTAAGTTCACTTTCCAACTAGTCCAGACCCAAGTCCCTAGTCTAGGACAGCTCAGAGTGCCTGAGTCTGTAATCCTTCATACTATGGGGCTTACCCAAGACTAAAAACAAAAAGTGATGTGGGATGTCCTTCTGCATATGTGTTGCTTTTGTTGGCTAATGAATAATGCTGTTTTGGCCAATGACTTAGCAGAATAAAGCCAGGCAGGAAATCTGAACAGAGACATAGAGAGAGAATAGGAGGAATCAAAGAGATTCCATATAACTGCCAAAGAAGAAGGACATGCAGGAACCTTACCAGTAGGTAATAGATTCATGGTGATACACAGATTAATAGAAATGGGTTAACACAAGATGTAAGAGCTAGCTAGACAAAGGCCTGAACGATTGGCCAAGTAGTGTTGTAATAAGTATAATTTCTGTGCTATTATTCGAGTCTGGGTAGCCAGGAAATGAATGAGCAGCCACTGGCACCACATCCATGTGAAAACTGAGAAAACTTGCGAAGGAATTCTAGACATGAAAAACCAGAGTAAAGCACAGTTTCTTGTTAGCCACATGCTTTCAGATAGGCTCTGTTTGGAGGCAGTGAGCAGAGGTGTGACTCCTTAAAGAGAAGGCTTCCTGACTCAGCACAAGTAGCGAAAACTGTGCAGCTTCTTTAAGAGATGGCTTCCTGGTTCATTCTGGGAGAACAAACTCTAGCTCTTTAGAGAGGTCCTGCACTTAAATGGGGTTTATGAGCAGTGTGTTACAAATTGCTACATGTTACAGCATGTTACAAAATGGGAGCATGGGGATCATGGGAGAGTGTAAAAGGGGAGGGGAGAAGAAGGTAGGGGAGCAGAGAAAAATATATAGCTTCAAGACTTCAAAGACCTACAGAATATAGCATTTAAAAGCTTATAAGGACTTAGACTTCTTTTAACAGTGAGACATGTCTGTTTCTAGCAGCAACAGTTACTTCAGAAAGTTAGTGGACATTGAAGAAACTCGCTATGGAATTTGCCTTCAATGTGACAAGGCTAGCCATTTTAGCAAGAAACTGTTCTTGCCTGGACTACTTAATGGTATGCTGTATGAACTGGACATGAAGGACCCACAGAAAAGCCACTGCTAAACATTCTAAAAGGTATGTTCCTGCTTCAAAGAAAAAAGGGTTCCTGCTTCACAGAAAAAAATTAACAGCCAAACATTCTGCAGGATACAGAAGAAAGCAACTGATGAACTTTGCAATTACAAGGTGGAAGAGATCTTCAAATTTCCTGCCTCATAGA
The DNA here is from genome assembly GCA_028555095.1 of Dicrostonyx torquatus. NCBI lineage: Eukaryota > Metazoa > Chordata > Mammalia > Rodentia > Cricetidae > Dicrostonyx > Dicrostonyx torquatus. The sequence goes on from JAQHUG010000181.1 coordinate 187,192, forward strand.
AAAGTCTTCCTTATATTTTGGGCCTAAAGGCTGAAGATGGATGCTCTGATGTTACAGAAGAACTTTGAGTGACTGTCAAGGCAGCAAGATGTCTCTGTCAATTCTAGAGTTTTGGTAGTGCTTATAATTCACTGCCTGTTTACTTAGGTAATATATACTTCTGGTGTCTTTGAAGAGTTAAGGATAGTTATAGTTTTCTTTTGTTATGATAAAAGAGAAATAAGATATAAGACTTTAGACTCATAATGATAGGAGAGATGATAGAGTGTTGCAGGGAGAAGGCTGCTTGTTCATCCTGGCTTCCTGGCTAGCTTATACCCAAAATAACCATATAGAAACTGTATTAATTAAAAAACTGCTTGGCCTATTAGCTCTAACTTCTTGTTGGCTAACACTTACATATTAGTTTAACCCATTTCTATTAATCTATATATCACCACGAGGTTGTGACCTACCAGCAAATCTCATCATGTCTATCTCTGGTGGTGTGTCATGGCAACTCTCGGACTCTGCTTTCTTTCTCCCAGAATCCAGTCCTGTCTTCCCCGCCTACCTAAATTCTGCCCTATCAGGCTAAGGCAGTTTCTTTTTTTATTGTTAAAAGAAAAATTTACATTTACTCCCCTTGTCCCAGGCCCTCCCACTCCCCCACCACCCCACCAGCCTCCCCCTGCTTCCTTAAGATGGGGCAAGGTATCCTGCCCTGTGGGAAGCCCAAGACCCTCCCCCCCTCCATCTCGGTCTAAGAAGGTGTGCATCCATATAGAATAGGTTCCCAAAAAGCCAATACATGCAGAAGAGATAGATGGGTCTAAGGCAGTTTCTTTATTCATTAACCAGTACAAGCAACACACAGAGGGGACTCCCACATCAGATAGAGTATTTTCCTTAATGTGTTAAATGTAAATGAACTAATACTCTTGTTAATAACTGGTTTGTATATGTGATTTTACTATGTTAAAGTTAAAAACCTTCCTTTTGAATTAGAAAGAAGAGGAGAGATGATGTGGGATGTCCATCTGTATATGTATTGCTTTTATTGGCTAATGAATAAAGTCATTTCAGCCAATGACTTAGCAGAGTAAAGCCATGCAGGGAGTCTGAACAAAGATATAGAGAGAGTAGGTGGAGTCAAGGAGATGTCATGTAACTAGCAAAGAAGGAGGACGTGACTGAATCTTACCCTTAGGCATTAGCATCGTGGTAATTCACAGAAAAATAGAAATGGTTTAGTTCGCAACGTAAGAGCTAGCTAGAAAAATACCTCAACAATTTGCCAAGCACTGTTGTAATTGATATAGTTTCTGTGTGATTATTTCTGTGTGCCATTGGATATGGACAGCTGAGAAATAAATGAGCAGTCTCTGTATACAAAAAAGTACTCCTCAAGGTTTTATGTGAATGGCTGCACACTTTCTCTTGTGTCTGAATGCTTTGTCTATAGCACAGAGTACTGATTGTTTGGATATCTCCTAAAATCTTAGTGCTTTGGAAAGCAACAGGAAGAATTTGGTAACTTTGTGCAGAAAGGGTCTGCCAAATTCATGTAACCAGCTGCTTCACCCTTATCTTCCTCAAGTTATCTTCCCTAGCTCCTTCAATTGCCATACCTTCTCTGTCCTCTGAAAGCATGACAGAAGGGATACCCTTTGTCTTTTAAGCAGCATCTTGTTAAGAATTAGTTCACTACCTTGATAAAATAATGCAGTCCCTCTTATTAGACATAGAAACTACTTTGTGTTACTCCCTGCTGTAACTGTTCAAACTTTAGCAGTGACATCACTTGACCTCTGTATGAAACGACAGAAGTCTGTTCATAGAATAGACATTGCAGTGTGCTGGGGTTCATCCTGAAATGGCAGAAAAACTCATGTTTGATGGTGAGCAGTTGGACTCCAGCATTGGTCCTGATACACTTGGGATTTCGTAGGCTGATGGACCTTGAAATTGGGAGTTTTCCGTTCTATTGTCATGAGTTTCATATTCTGTGTTCCCTTTTGATTCATGAACTCCCTAATTGTGTTTGAGGCCTTGATTTCTGCTCATGTTCATTTTTTAGTTTGTTCTTTTTCAGTAATTTTGCTTTCATATATTGTGCTCTGATGTTTTTTCTTTTTTTTTTGAACTTGAAACTTTAGCTGTAAAGTAAGGAAATATATGCATGTATACCCATGACACATGTATACATGCATATATATGATGTGAACTTGGATCATTTATCATCTGCTCTGTTACACTGCAACATTTTTTAAAATTTTTCTTGTTTTTTAATGATATAAAATATTACATCATCTCTCCCTTTCTCTCAAAATCCATGTACCTCTCTCACTGTATCTTAAATTTATAACATCATTTTACTTTAATTATGGTTAATTTATACAGCCTAGAGCCCATCAAATTGCTATCCCGAAATACAGGGTAGATTAAGAGAAGCAGATAAGTGAAATCACTTTGTAAGACAGTAGGAGTTGCTCCAGAACAGATGTGATGCATGCCATGTCCATATCCATTATTATTAGGTGCATACAGAGGGAGTGCCAGGTTACACATCAAATGCTCAATAAAAACTGTAGCAATACTTTGTTTTAAAAAATAAAGATAGTTTAAATATTAGATTGCAGAGATAAACCACTAGAGGCCAGGGAGTAGTGGCACACACCTTTAATCCCAGACAGAGGCACACACCTTTAATCTCAGACAGAGGCAGAGGGATGTTAGTTTAAGGCCATCCTTAATCCCAGAACAAGGAAGGTGGAGACAGGCTGCACAGAAAGAGGAATATATGGCAGGAAGGGACAAGAACTTGGTGCAGTATGAAGTTTGGTGGAGACAATTGCAGTCCAAGAATGAAGTGTGAGGTGAGTCTGAAGTAGTCTGCAGATAGGATGGCTTTTTTCTGAGCATTGATAGAGGTAAAAGGTCTCATCTGGCTTCACTACTTCTCTTATCCCTCAACTCTCACCTCCTGATATCTGACTACAGGTTTTTATTACTAATAACAATTACAATCCTTGCCACTAAAAGCTTTTGCATTGTATTTCTATAGTCTTTTTATTATTAATTTTATTGAGCTGTACATTTTTCTCTGCTCCCCTCCTTTCCTCTTCCCTCCCCTTTAACCCTCTCCCAAGGTCCCCATGCTCCCAATTTACTCAGGAGATCTTGTCTTTTCCTACTTCCCATATAGATTAGATCCATGCATGTCTCTCTTAGGGTCCTCATTGTTATCTAGGTTCTCTGGGATTGTGATTTGTAGGCTGCTTTTCTTTGCTTTATGTCTAAAAGCCACTTAACAGTGAGTACATATGATATTTGTCTTTTTGAGTCTTGGTTACCTCACTCAATATGATGTTTTCTAGCTCCATCCATTTGCCTTGCAGAAACATTTGCCATGTGCTTACAATTCTTCCTTTTTGATTAAGATTTCATTGATGCGTCGAAGGAATCACATTTCAGATGTACATGTGGATGTTCTTTTAGGATATGAGCTCATACATTTTGAGTGTGTTTGTGTGTGTTTATTGGTGTTTCTAATTGGTGTTATGGTTTTGACATCATGTTAATACTGGATATGTAGACTAAGTTTGGAATGATCATTTTTTGTACATTTGGTGAAACAGCTTGAGAATCTGTGACATCTATTGTTTTTATGGCCATTTTTACATGCACATCTTCAACTGTTATTTTTATTTAAATCCATTGTTTGTATTACATTAGGTTTCATTAATGGATTTTTTCATGTACTATTAATGTCTTTGACCCAATTCATAGTAGCTATTTTGAAGTCCTTGTTTTGTGTTTCAGTTCTTTTGAATTTTTCTGGAAACACAGTCACCATGTTCCTGAGATCCTGTGGAGATACACTGTAGGGGCTATTTTGATTGTGTCCTTATACTGGTATCAATGCATCTGAGTTTAAAATGATTGCACTTCTAGACGCTGGTATCTTATCTTGTCTCTGTTGGATAGGCTTTTTATTCCTTATTTTCTGTTGCCCTCATAGGATATTTGGAGGTTGTGTGGTGTCTTATAGGTACTGCTCTGAGTATCTGCCAGGTGAGGCCACTGGTTCCTAGGTAGAAATTGCTTGTGTATTGGGAGCTTGAAAGAAAGAATTTGATGGGCTGGGTTAGTAAGGGGCTGACAGAGTACATAGGGAGGGAGGAAAGCTGGGTCTGCCAGCTGGATCTGTGGGGTACCCAGGAAATGGAGGAAGATGGTACATGCACATCCCTCCCCAGCAGGTGGTCTGATAAGTCGTTTGGACATGAGACTAGGTATTTGGAAATGGAGCAGAGGAAGGAAATTGAAGATTGCTTACTTTTTTCCCTGGCCAGCATGGCCAATAGGGTTGAAGTGATAGACTGTCTCTAGTGTAGGGGGCTGACACAAAGGGATGGGGTTAGGAGTAGGCTGCAAGAGAAGACTGACTTACTTTCAAAAAAACTGGGACAGGAAAAAGAAGAGGAGGATAAGACTGAGGGATTGGAATTGGAGAGTGGGAAGCAGATGGAGTTCACTCACCTGCTTCCATGCTGAGCCTGGCAAGTGTATGTTCAGGGAGAGCATGTCTCTGGTGTTGCTAAGACACAGTGTAGGATGTGGGGAGAACGGAGTTGTAGGAGAAGAACGAGTGATGGTTTTTTGAATCTCTACATCCACTGAATAAATATATGGATACTGGAAGTGAGTGCAGGAAATTAAAAACGAGTGTCTGATCATGTATGGGACTGCTGCACTTTATTCTGGCACATACTTCTTGGAAGTTCAGAGGTGTAAACTAAGATTCACTGTTGGAAGGGCTGTTGCAATGCACTGTTGTAATCGCCAAAGGTGGAGATTATAGTGCAGTAAATTCATATGGCAGAAATTGGAATATATTTTCTTAATAATCAATGATGTATAGAATAAAAATATATATCTTCACATTATCTCATACCAATAAAGTAATCTGGTAATTGCCATTATTCTGAGGGTGAGATAAGTCTTTTTTATTTATGCATATTTTTGTAACACTGTCAAAGATTTTTTTCCAGATAGGACAACCTTTACACCAGATCAAATGATTTCCATTTCATATTTAGAGTTCAGATTCTGGGTATGTGTGTTCAGACAGTTACCCGCTGAGTAGCAGAAATCCATCTAGATTCTGAGATCGCGGGACTTTGGTAATTTGGATCCTTTGGCTAACGGGGCAGTGGGCGACTGTTGTATGATGCCACTTCCACTCACTCAAAGAAGCTAGCATTAGCGCTCAGCCTGTGCTCACTGAGAAGACTCAACATTGGGGTCCTTCTGTCCTGGCAGAGCTCAGGGAGAAACGGACTCAGTCTTAGCTAGCAATTCCTCCAAGGACTCTCCAACTACTGAAAGCCTACCTATTTCTGCCTCAGCTTGTCATGTGAGCTTAGCTCCAGAAACCTGGCTCCCAAAGAGAAGTCTTGGCAGCATCTGTGGAAACATATCTGAAGGAAGAGCCATTTTTCTACAGAGGTGGGAACAAAGACCTGAAGAAACCTAAACTCTCTGTGGAGATTGGTCTATTTCCACATATTTTCTCTTGAAGTGTTTCTTTCTCACTGCATGGGCAGTGACAGGCCTAAGAGCTCTGTTGTCATCCTGGCCAGATCTGTGTCTTGAGCACAGATCACTTCTACACTTTACCACAGCACCTCATCTACCATCTGCATCTCTGTTAACTTTGCTGACTTACCTGCACCTTCAGCATGAAAATCAGTTCTGGTGTCTATACCAAACAATGATACAAAAAAGTCAGATATCCATCCATCATATCTTCTTTGCTACCACTCTGAGTCAACTAAGAACCAGTTCTGTAAGAAATATTAAATTCTCAAATTTCATATTAAATGTTATAAAACAAACCTCAACTTTCCTTCATCTCCCAGCATGATGACACATTTGATTTCTTGATCTATTGATGTCCTTTTCTAAATGCCCACTTCTCTTCAAGTTTTAGAAGTGTTTGCCCAGCCAGATATAAGTCACTTCATTTCATTGTTTAAATAATGATAATAGTAAAAATGAAACCCAGTGACTTCCTCTCCTCTCTTTAGCTCCTGGGTGGGTGTGGGTTAACAAGTTCTTCTGTGTTGACTGCTTGTGTGCTGTCCCTGCCTGTCCACATTCATCAGAGAAATGCATCAGTGATGGCTTCACTAGGACACATTGCCATGCCCCCTGTAGTTTTCCTTTCATACGTCTGAAACATAAGGTGAATAAAACAACAGAACTGATATAGTGAACAATTGAAATTGGCTGTTGCTCTAAGACCTAAGGGAGTGGACTGAGTCTCTCTCTGTAGTTTCTGCAGGACACGTGCCCTAGCAGACATGGGGCCCAATGACTAAGTCCTCTACTTTTTGTGGAGAATCAGCAACTGTCCTGCTGTGGATCTGAAAGATGTCCTTGCACACAGTCCTGAGTGTGGTAACATATGCAGGATACCACCTGCTTTATATTCCATGGGACAATGTAATTCACTTCACCTTGCTGTGAATTACCCACTAGGAGGAGTTAATGACAACTCATTTGCATGACTAGATGCCCATCTTGAGATCCCTGGCAATGAGATAATGAGACAGCCCAGACAGAAGACCCTGGTCTAAGGAGAAGCTGTGCTTGCCTATCATGGCTTGAACTTTTCTCCTCTTCATTCTGTTGTCTTACTGTACAGGTAGGGACAGGCC
>JAQHUG010000181.1:194801-221205 GCA_028555095.1 Dicrostonyx torquatus
ATCTATATATGTTTTTCTTTGGGTTAACCATGTTATTTGGGTTCTCTAGGCTTGTGAGCTATAAGCTTAATGTCCTTTTTAATGGCTAGGGTCCACTAATGAGTGGTCCATTCTGTTTCAGATCCACAGGAATTTGCACCTCAGCTCCAATGATCACTGTGGTGTCTTCTTTTGCAGGTTCTTTTTCTGGATCTATACTGACACAGCCACCCTCCATCTCTGCACCTGTTGGATCAACAGTCAGACTTACTTGCTCCCTGAAGAGTGGCATCAGTGTTGGTGGTAAAACTGCTTACTGGTACCAGCAGATACAGGGGAGCCTTCCTCGGTTTTTACTCAGACTCAAACAATATGCTGGGGCCTGGAGTCCCTGTAGAGTCTCTGGATCCAAAGATACCTTCAAAGATGCTGCAGACTTGCACATCTCTCAGTTATAAGAAGAGGATGAGGCTGACTATTACTGTGCCATCTTGGAAAGTAATGCATCTCACAGTGATGCAGTCAGATGAGGAAGTAGGCATAAATCTTAACTTGTGATAAAAAAATCACTTCTGCTTTTTTTTACCTTGTAAAATACTCTATTAAATTAAAAAGTAATGAAAAAGTTCATTCAGAAATTTTATTTCATGTTTTTACCAAATATTAGAGAAAAAGGAATCAAACTACAAAAGATAAACCTCAAACCTGCAGTTGTCAACAAATGCTGTTGAAGATGAAGGGGAAGGGGAAACTTCATCCAATGTTGGTTGCCTTGTAAAGTGTTCCATCCCCTCCTGGGCTCAGTGTGGAAGTTTCCTGAAAGAACTTAGATGAGATATACTGTATGATTGAAATATTTCAGTGCTTGGCATACACTGAAAAAACTTGATATCCCACCACAGATGTACTTGTTCAGTCATGTTCCCCAACATTTTCTTAACAAAAACTAAGAAATAGAAGCAGCCTAACTGTCCTTCAGCGGATTAATGGATGATGAAAATATACAATTCTCTTCAACAGTAAAGGAAAATTAAATCTACAAATAAATTGATATAACTGGAAAAGATTACACTTAGTTAGGTCACCCAGGTACAGAAATAAAAATATCTTGTTTCATACTATTTTTATTCCCTAAAATCAAATCTTCTTGATTTGAGTGTCAAACTTGAGTAATCATAGAAACCAAGAAAGTAGAAAGGAAGTGTTGTGAGATTGTTGTAAATAGGGGGGAGAGGGGGGCGTGTTGTTTGTTCCCCGCACCCAGCTTCCAAGCCCCCAGCCGCTGGCCCGCTCAGCGGCTGGCTGCACCCGAAATAACCACGTGACAAACTGGATTCATTTAAACTCTGCCTGGCTTATTATCATTAGCCTTTTCCCGGCTAGCTCTCATAATTAAACTAACCCATTATAAAAGTTTGTAAGTCACCACGTGGTGACATACCGGAAGGGTCTAACCTGCATCCATCTGCAGCAGCGGCTCATGGCTTCTGCCCTCACTTCCTTCTTCTCCTCCCAGAACTTCCGTTCTGTCTACTCCGCCCACCTAAGGGTTGGCCTAACTATAAGCCAGGCAGGTCTTTATTTAGCCAATCAAGGCACAGAAATACAGGTGGACCCTCCCACATGAGAGGAGGAGACATAACTTCAGAGAGGTAAATAGTGGGTGTTATAAAGGGAATTTAAGTGAGTGACTTGACTAGGGAAGAGGAAGTGTGTGCTCCATGGATAAAAGGAGGGAAGAATGCACAGTGAGAAGGCATGACTAGGGAGAGTGATGTATAGGAGAGGGAAAGGGGCACACACAACACTAAGGGTGTTGGGAAACTACAGCAAAGCCTACTATTTTGTATGCTTACTTAAAAATACATAGAAACACATATTATTTTAGTGAAGTTACTTTACATAGTGGGATAATGAAGCCTTTGTACCTATAGATTGCCTGAAAACACTCTGTTGCATTTATGAATAACAACTGTTTTTTTGTGAGTGTGGGCCTAGAGAGCTCCAAAACAATAGAAGCTACTGGTGGAATCAAGCTCTAGCAGGGTTGTGAGTTGTAGGCAGAGACTGCTCATTCCTTTCTCTGTCATCCAGACCCAAATAATAACACAGAAATTATATTAATTACAACACTGTTTGGTCTATAGTTTATGCATATTTCTAGATAACTCTTGCATCTTGAGTTTACCCATTACTATTAATCTATGTATTGCTATGAGGCTCATGGTCTACTGGTAAGATTTTCTGGTATCTGTCCCCTTTGGCAGCTACATGGTGTCTCCTTGACTTCGCCTACTTTCTCTTTATATCTCTCTTCAGACTTCCCACCTAGTTTTACCCTATTAGTCATTGACCAAAACAGCCTTTTTAAAATAACCAGTGGTAATAAAACATATTCATATTGTACAGAAGGGAATCCCACAACTTCTTCCATTTTCAGCCTAAATAAAAAGGAAGATTTTAATTTTAGCATAGTAAAATTATATATACAAAACAGCTTTCAGGCAAGAATTTTTAGTTACAATATTTAGTCCATTTACATTTGACAAGTTAAGGAAAATATTCTATCATCTATCCTATCTTCATGAGCCAAAAGTTTTACATATACTTTATTTCTTATCATAACTAAGGAAAACTCTAACAATAGCATTCTGTCTTCAACTCCATGAAAGACTCCAGAAGGATATTATATTACCTAAGAAAACAGGAAGTGCATTTTGAGCAATTCCCAAATCTCTAGAAATGACAGAAACATCTTGCTGCCTGAACAGTCACCCAAAGTTCTTCTGTACCATTGGGGCATCCATATTCTGCCTATGGGCCCATAGTATCTGGTAGCCTTTTCCATGAAGCAGGAAGTTTCAAAGACAATTCCACCTATATTGGCACTTTTCTGTGTCCTGCAAAATGTCTAGCAGATTCTTTCATAAATCAGAAACCCCAAAGGACCATCTCACCTTTAGGCAAGTTCAGCAGTCATTTCTCTGTGGGTCCTGCATGTCCAGTTCATGATGAAGTCTAGGCAAGAGCAGTTTCTTGCCCAAATGTCTAGCAAACTACATAAGGAGCCTCTTCAATGCCCATCTTCCTCTTGAAGTAATTGGTGCTGCCAGGAGCAGATGTGTCTCATTGTCATGAAAATCCCTAAGTGCTTCAAACATTTGAAATGCTATATTCTGTAGTCTTTGAAAGGTTCGAAGATTGCCAATCCATCTGAAATATATCTCTGTACATCTAGAAAACCTAACATGATTTCAAACTTGAATATTATAGATGATTATCTAGTAACCTATATTTTTAATTATACATTACATTTTTAAATGAGCTGCACACACAATACCTTAATAAAGAGCAAAAATATACATATACAAAGTATAACAAAATTGACCTTAAATTTGTATCAGTAAATCAAGATCCATACCAATGCAAATTATATAGCATAGCCCCTTTAAATGTAAACAAACATTTATAAACAATATTTGGGAATATGGGTGTGGTTCTTTTCAAGCTGCTTCCTGCTTTTTCTTGGGTGAAGTATTTTTTGGAGGATGTTCACAGCAACCTTTCAGGAGGTCTTGGTGAATCAAGCCTTATTAGTCTGGAAGCAACCCACAGGTTCTCATCCTCTGAGGAAACAAAAGAGGAACCTCTTTTCTAAAACAGCATTTCCATAGACTCAAACTTTGAAGTCAATAAATCTTTAATACATTTATGTTGGTTTAGCTTAGCTGTCTTCAGAATCAAATGTCTCTCTGCAGTCAAAAATTCAAAGAAAACACAATAATATGCTCCCTGTGCATATTTCATCTTTATATGGCTTGTTTTTCTTTCTAATTTCTGTCTGTACTCTGTCTCTTTAGAGACATTTTTAATGATTTATTTCTTTTCCAACTCTTTATACTTTTTTCTTCTCTCCCCCAAGCCTACACATATTTATCCAATACTGTCACCCATTTAGATGTCTTTTATGTTGGAATCTGTCCTATTGTAAATATGTACCTCTTTACTGTCTATGAGCACTTCTTAAAATGCTAAGTACTTCTTAATAACTTAAGCTGCAGCATTACTAGAGTATATATGCAGCCCTGTCTGCTTGCTCTGCATAGTCCAATGTGATAGAAGTCCATTTACCACCTCTGCAAGCTATGCACTTTGCCACAGTTCCAATCATGCAGCTGGTCTATGTTGAGCCATTAAGCAGTTTGTAATATGCCGCTTACAAACCTATTTAGATGCTCAACCTCTTGAAACAGCCATGCTGGCAGCACTGCCTAGAAAGCCAGCATTTCAAAGCAGCATGACTTTTTTACTGGTACCACTGAGTCAGGAAAACCTCTCTTAAAGGAACCACGGCTTGCCACCAGCAAAATGCTGGCTACCAAGAATCCACTCTTAACTATGTTCTTTTGTGTCTAAAATGATGTTTTAAGCTCTCTCAGGTTTTAGGTGAATTTTAGTTGTTCATGTGGGTGCCAATTTGTTGTCAGAGGGCTTCTTGTTGGTTCTTGGCTGCTCAGCTATGAAATGATCACACAGAAACTATATTATTTAAATCACTGTTTGGCCCATTATCTCTAGCTTCTTATGATCTAACTATTAGATATTAATTTAACCCATTTCTAGTAATCTGTGTGTCACCACATAGCAGTGGTTCACCAGGCAAAATTTTGTCCAGTTCTTATGGGGCTACATGACTTCTCTTTGACTCTGCCTCTTTTCTCCCAGCATTCACTTTAGTTTTCCTCACCTAGCTAAGTTCTGCCCTGCTATAGGTCCAAAGCAGTTCTTTATTAACCAATAGTATTCACAGCATACAGTGGGGAATCCCACATCATATATTAGTCTGTATTTCTTAATTAAACATTACATTTTTAAATGATCTACACAACACAATACATTAATCAAGGGAAGAAATATACATATAACAAAATTGACCTTAAATTTGTATCAATAAACCAAGATCCATACTGTTGGCTTCTTGAGACTACAGTTGCCAGGCTTCCTGAAACTCCAGTTGCCAGGCTTCGTGAGCCTCCATATTCATACCCAGGGAAAGGTGTGTATGTGCTATTCGCCCATCCCACCACCCCACAATGTGGGATGCTCGTTATGCCCATGACACAGGACAATGAGATGTGATTGGGAGCTGAGTCAAAGCAGGAACTCAGTTTATGACTGTGGTTGTCAGCTTATATAGCTTAAATGACATCCTGTGGTGTGGGGGTGCCCCCAGCCAATGAGAGGCAGCTAAACCCTCCCTCTGGCTGGAGGGGCATCTACCTAGCTTCTGCTGTCTCATCGCCACTCAAACTTGAGCCAGGCTTTTCTTTGTTCTATAGACCTTGAAGTCTAGGCCCTGAATTTGAGCCAGGCTTTTTCCTGTCCTATAGGTCTCAAGGTACAGGCCCTGAGATAATTTTGACCCAACACATACCAATACAAAGTATTCATATCTATAACATATCTCCCTTTAAATTTAAACAAACACTTATAAACAATCATTTAGAGAATTATGTGTTGTTCTCTAGACTATTACCTGCTAATTGTGGCACTGTTCATCAGGTCTTCCATGGGCGTATCCTTTGTGGTAGGTCCATCTCAGCCAGCAATCCTGAAGCTGTCATGAATGTAGGACCATCTGGGCCATTGCTTCTGGGGGTCTTGTTTGGTCAAACCATATTAGCTGGTAAGGAATCCACAGTTTTCTTTTCACTGTGGAAACAAAAGAAGCACCTCTTTTACAAAGTAACACATCCTTAGACCCAAATATTGAAGTCAAGATTCCTTTAAAATATACATGTTGGCTTAGCTCAGCAGCTCATACAATGAAATGTCTTCTGTACTTAGCTCATTCACAGTCAAAAATTCAAAGAAAACACAATAATATACATAGTTCAGACTCTCTGTGTATACTTCATCTTTACATGCTTATCATTTTTACTCCTTTAATCTATGATTGTATTCTGTCTCTTTAAAGACTTTGTTTTATTTTTAAAACCACTTACTTCTTTTTAAAACTATATATACTTGGTTTTCTTCTTTCTTTCCCAAGTTTACATACATTTATCAAACACTGTGATCCATTCAGAAGTCTTTGTCATCTGCATCTGTCTTTATTGCATACATGTAATTATTTTCTGACCAGAAATGCCTTTTTTCAAAATTCTAAGCAGGGGTTGCTAGAACTAAGGCCTCTTTGTCTTTTGGCTCTGTCCAGGCCAACAAGGTGGAGGTATGATTACCACCAGCTCTCTGCTCCATCTGCATGGGTGCAGTGGGTCCACTTTGCCATCAACCAAACTGTAGCACTCTGCTCAAAACCCCATTTAAATATTCCATAGTTGGACCCCCCAAAAGAGCCAGAGCTCTTTTTTTTGAGACAGGGTTTCTCTGTAGCTTTGGAGCCTGTCCTGGAACTAGCTCTTGTAGACCAGGCTGGCCTCGAACTCACAGAGATCCACTTGCCTCTGCCTCCCGAGTGCTGGGATTAAAGGCGTGCGCCACCACTGCCCGGCGAGCCAGAGCTTTTTGTGCCAGCAGGAACCAGGAAGCCTACCCCTAAAGAAGCATTTGCTGCCAATGCTGAGTCAGGAAGACCTCTCTTAAAGGAGCCACAACACATCTGCTCACCACCAGCAAACAGAGCCCATCTGAAAAAAAATACAGCAACCAAGAAGCTGTCCTAAGCTCTTGTTTTGTGTGTGTGTGTGTGTGTGTGTGTGTGTCTAAAATTCCTTCCCAAGTTCTCTCCAGTTTTATGTGAATGTAGTTGCTCCACATTGGTGCAATATTTTGTAGGTAGAGACTGCTCATTCATTTCCTTGTCACCCAGACCCAAATGAAAACACAAAAGCTATATTAATTACAACACTGTTTGGCCAATAGTTTATGCATAATTCTCGCTAACTCTTACATCTTGAATTAACCCATTTCTATTAATCTATATATCACCACAAGGCTCGTGGTTTACCAGTAAAAGGTTCTCCAGTGTCTGTCTCCTTCAGCAGCTACATGATGTCTCCGTGACTCTGCCTACTTTCTCTATAATTCTGTTCAGATTTCCTGCCTGACTTTACTAACCCATTGGCAAAAACAGCTTCTTTAGTAACTAATTGCAATAAAACATATTCATTGCATACAGAGGGGAATCCCACATCAGCGAGCCACAGGATGGAGGTGGGAAGTGAAGAGGTGAAAAATGAAGAGTTTGACTTTCTTTCAAACAGATGGCATCGAATAACTCAAGCTGTTTTCATTCATACAAATTCTAATGCATTCAAGTATGAGCAGTTACTATACATTTCTCTTTAATAATTTTGAAGAACCATTAACATTTACTCGTTTTAGTTTCTTTTTTCTGTTTTAATTCATCTTACATACCAACCTCAGTTCTCCCTCCCTCCCATCCTCCTATTCCCCTCACCTACCCTCAGCCCATCCTCCATCTACTCCTCAGAGAGGGTAAGGTCTCTCATTGGGAGTTAACTAAGCCTGACATATCCAGTTAAGACAGGATCAAATCCCTCCCCCATCAAGGTACCCCATTATAGGGAATGGGTTCCAAAAGGCCAGTTCATGCTCCAGTGGTAAATCCTGATTCCACTGTCAGAGGTCCCACAAACAGATAAAGCCATACATCTGTCACCCATATTCTGAGGACCCAGATTTGTCCCATCTCGGCTCCCCAGCTTTAAGTCCAGAGTCCAGGAATTCCCACTAGCTTGGGTCTACTGTCTCTGTGGGTTTCCCCTTCATGATCTTGACTCTACTTGCTCATATAATTACTCTTACTCTCTTTGTCTGGATTCCAGAAGCTCAGTGCAGTGCTCGACTGTGGTTTTTTGCATTTGCTCCCATCAGTTACTGGACGAAGTTTCTATCACGAAAATTAGGGGAGTCACCAATCTGATAACAAGAGAAAGCCTGTTCGGACAACCTCTCTTTATTGCTAGGATTACTAGCTGGGGTCATCCTTGTGGATTCCTGGGAATTTCTCTATCACCAGGTGTCTCCCTAACAGTATAATGGATCCCTCTATCAAGACTTCTTTCATCCTGTAACTTGACCATCCAGTCCTCTCATGTTCTCATACCTGATCCTCTCATCCCCTCCCCTCTTATCCCTACCCCAGTTTACCCAGAAGATTTTATCTATTTCTTTTTCCTAGGGTGATCTATGTATGTACCTTTTGGGATTCTCCTTGTTACCTAGCTTCTCTGGGACTGTAAATTGTAGCCTTGCTGTGCCTTCACCTAATTATATCTAATATCCACTTATGAGTGAGCACATACCATGTTTGTCTTTCTGGGTATTGGTTTTCTCACTTAGGATGGTATTTTCTAGTTCCATTCATTTGCCTACAAATTGTTTTTTTTAAACCACTGAGTAATAATCCATTATGTAAATGTACCACATTTTCTCTTTTCATTCTTCAGTTGAGGGGCATCTAGGTTGTTTCTAGGTTATGGCTATTATTAATAATGCTGCTATAAACATTGCTGAGCAAATGTCCTTGTGATGTGATTCAGAATCCTTTGCGTATATGCCAAGAGTGTTAATGCTAGGTCTTGAGATAGATTGATTTCCAATTTTTGGAGAAACCATCATACTGATTTCCACAGGGACTGTACGAGTTTACACTCCCACAAACAGTGAATGAGTATCCATTTTAGTTTCTTTTCCTCTTCTTCCCCTCTCTTGACAACATTGACTTTTTACCTGATAAAGTTTTTGTATTATGAGCCACATGATTATACCTACTCAGGTACATTTTATTCATGCTGTGACTTAGCTGGCTGCATTATGTGGTTACTAAAAAAGAGATTCAAGTCATATGATTAATCCTTAACAATGCAATACTTTTATATTTTTGTAATCTGGGTATATGATTCCATACCTGTTATTTTATTTTTGGGTATAAATCAATTTCTAAATAATTCATATATTTACTTTTATGTGGATAATATTTATAATCATATCCCTTATAAAGATTTAAAATTGTAATGATTACCTAAGTCTTTAATGATTGGGACCAGTTTCTATGTGTACATTTTACTTCCAAGGGAAATGGAAGTTTTAACTGAAAAATATATCTAACCATTTATATCCTAGCACCAGATAGATTTCTGACCTTTAATATCATTTACCTTTTTCTTATCTGTCCTTATAAGTTTTTAACATCATCTTTTAAGAACACATCTATCTCCCAAATTCTTAAGTTCTTTGGAATATAGTTATCTCCTTTTTAGAATAGTTAAGTAAGCAAGAGCCATTAACCTTAGTGAGTTCCTTCTGCTTTCTCAGAATGATTGCAAAGGCAGCCAAGGGTGACCAGAGAAATCAGTTATGAATAACTGTGGAGAGAGGTAATCTCTTTGTAGAAACATTTAGAAAAAATATCAGCTTTGATTCCTATTAAACTCAGCTACAGTCACAACTGACAAAGCAAAATGAAGAATTATCATAAGAACAGGCATAGAGAAAGTGAGGTCTGAAGGCTGTGAGCGTCCTATGATCAGTGCAGGGGTCTCAAACATTGCTTCCATGGGTCCTCTCCAGGTGGATGGGACTCTCTAAAGGGCCTTTCCAAATGGAACTCCATTTACAAAACATTTATACGCCATTACCAGGGGTGACAGCATGACTTCTGCCACAGTTGCTTTTGGTTGCATGCTAAAGCATCAGAGTGAGATTCTGTTTCTGAAGACACCACACCCTGTAGTCACCAAAGTGTCATTGATCTGGAAGCTGCTTCACTGAGGAGTAGCCCTAATAAATTTTGGAGGTACTATGCATGGGGAACATTGTATCAATTGCTCTACCCAGATAAAAAGGTTGAAAACTACACAAAAGGACTAGCAAGATGTCCTTAATAGTGCCATAGAGGCACATGCAACGTGGATACAGCCAACACCTACCTAATTGGACCTAAAAGCAACTCAGCTGCAGGGAACTCACACATTGCACTATAAACCAAGGCAAGAACCCACTGCTGAACACTTCCTAGGCACCAGAAGAAAAACTGCTACTACCAACCTTATTACGAAAGTTTTGTTTGTATGTTTGCTGAGTCTTCTCATGGCTCCCACAGTAGAGTAAATCTAGTTTCACAGAGGGAGTTTGAAAGTGATTATTCCATTTCCTATTTTTCTGATAAATAAGGAAGTATTGGTTGTAGTTCTTCTTTTAAATCTTTCAGAATTCTGGTGTGGATCCTTTTGCATCCAAGGATTTTAGAGTTATAAAAAGATTAATTTCAATCTCCTTATTTTGTAAGGCTGATTTTCAATTGCGGATTCCTTCTTGGTTTAATTTCTCTGATTCAGTTATATCTAGAATTTTATCCATTTCCATTAGGTTTTCCAGTTTAATAGAGTTCAGATATTTTTCTTTAAACTTGCCTTTTCTACAAAAATTATTTCTTGAGGTTATAAATTTATCAGTTCTGTTTCTATTTTCCTCTTCTCAAACCCTCCCATACACCTTGTTCTCTTTCAAACCAAGGCCTCTTTTCTCATTGTTATATACATACATGTATATACATATATATTATTATGTATATAGATACGACCTGCTCAGACTATATAATATTAACTAGGCAGGTATTAAAGAGAACAATATTGCAAGGCTGGGACTATATCAGAGAGTCTCAATTTGTAGGTCATGACCCCTTTGTGATCACCAAAGAT
Organism: Dicrostonyx torquatus; assembly: GCA_028555095.1. Lineage (NCBI taxonomy): Eukaryota > Metazoa > Chordata > Mammalia > Rodentia > Cricetidae > Dicrostonyx > Dicrostonyx torquatus. The sequence continues at coordinate 205,469 of JAQHUG010000181.1, forward strand.
TATCAGAAAAGACAAATATTTATATCACAATTCATAACTGAATCAAAATTACAGTTATGAAGTAGCGATGAAAATAATTTTATGGGGTCATCATAACCTGTATTAAAGGATCACATTAGGAAGGTTGATAACCACTGACCTACATAATAAACCTATGATGAGTGTTACTGGGCTTCATAGTGCATGCTGCATTCAGGGTTTGCTATGCATTGGTTGATCAAAATGGGGAAGAGGAGAGTTTGAAATTGAGAGGACAATGCATTCTCACCATGTAGCAGTCTTGCTGACAAAGAAGATTGTTCTTGTTTATCAAAACCACCCCTTCCTCAGCTAGAATTTACAATTATTTTCAGTGTAAGCTTAACAGTTGAGATTTTGGATTTTACAAAAATCACTATCTACTTATTGTAAAATCATCCCAAATTCAATCAGATTCTAACTTTATTAGTGTGTAATGTATAGCCACTTCACACACTGATACTACAATCTGAAATTTTTTCAACCTCATCTTCATGCCAGTCTTGGGCAAAATTGTTCAAGGGGTAAAGGCTATATTTCTGACCCATTCTCCACTCTCAGGATGACCCTACAGCAACTGTTTCCCACATGCCCCTGACTTAGTTTAGTTTTCTTTTAATGTTCTATTTTTCCAGACTTAAAGTATTTTTCTGATGTTGACAAGTTTATGAAGATTGTACCTGGAGGTTGGTATATCAGAACTGTCCTATGACTTTCTTCCCCAGAGATAAAAATAATCCAAAAGATATTTACTGATGACTGTTGGAATTTTTAACATTCCTGAGCCATGTGTTGAAAGTGGCAGTAATCACCTTTATATAAATTTTGAATTGTGTTTGACTTTTGATGAAAGAAAAGTTTTATAGTGATATTATAAAGGGAGAAAATCTTAGGAATAAACATAATGTCATGTAGTTATTATGGCCTTACAGTCATTGTTGAAGTTGAATAGCAGTGGTAGGTATTAATATGTTTGTGGAAAAAATTGTGTATAGAGCAGACAAATATGGTGAGAAAATATTTTCAGTTAGGAAATCTTATTTCTATTTACCAGATCACAATGCATAGGAATTTATATCCTAGCTTTTGTAGATTAGGAAGACCTTTGCCAACATTGTACAATTCATCCTAACATGAATACTGTGAGGCATGTTGAAAGTTGCTGCCAGCATAAATTTTTATTAATTTCTACTGATTTTTCTTTTGTTTCCCAAAACAATATTACAAATTTTGAGGTATTACTTTGTAGACAATAAAAATTGATAATCATGTAGTCATCTTTTAAAATTCCAATGTTACTTATTGATTTTTTTGTATTTTTATTTTTTTGAAAAAAGAAAACAAGCTATCTTGTTTCATTATATATAACAATCCAAGTTCCCACTCCCTCCCCTCCTCCCATTCCCTCCACATACACTCGTCCCAATCCCCATCCAATCCTCAGAGAAAGTAAGGCACATTGCTTTGGGGAAGGTCCAAGGCCCTCCCTACTCTATATAGACTGAACAATGTATCATCCAAAAAGATTAGGTTCCCAAAAAGCCAGCACATGCAATAGGGATAAATCCTGGTGCCACGGCCAGGGGCTCCTCAGTCTGTCCCAGCAATGCAACTGTCAACCACATTCAGAGGGACTAATTTGGTCCTATGCTAGTTCCTTCCCAGCCCTGCTGGAGTCAGTGAGCTCCCATTAGCTCAGGTAGACTGTTTCAGTGGTTGTACCCATCATGGTCTTTACCTCTTTCTTTATATTCTCATTCTTCTCACTCTTTAACTGGACTTTGAGAGCTCAGTCCAGTACTCTGATGTGGGTCTCTGCTTCTGTTTCCATTAGTTGCTGGATGAAGGTTCACTGGTGATATTTAAGATATTCATCTGTCTAACTACAGGGTAAGTCAAGATTGGGCTCCCTCTCCTCTATTGCTAAGGATCATAGTTGGGGTCATCCTTATGGATTCCTGGAAATTTCTCTAGAGCCAAGTTTCTGCTAACCCAATAATGGCTCCCTCAATCAAGATATCTCTTTCCTTGCTCTCAATTCTGTCCTTCCTTCTTCTCAACTATCCCATTCCCTCTAGAGTTCCTCATCCCTCCCTTCTTCCCTCTTTTTTTTCCTTCCACCTTCCCTTCTCCCCACATTCCCATTTTCCCAGTTTTTTCAGGCAATCTTGTCTGTTTCCACTTTCCAGGTGCATCTTTTATTTGTTTTTCTTAGGGTTCACCTTATTACTTAGCTTCTCTAGGATCATGAGCTATAGGCTCAATATTCTTTGTTTATAGTTAGTATCCACTTATGAGTGAGTACATACCATTTTCATCTTACTGGGTCTGGGTTAACTGTCTCAGCATAGTGTTTTCTAATTCCATCCATTTGCATGAAAAATTTAAGATGTCATTGTTTTTTTTTAACCACTGAGTAGTACTCTAATGTGTACATGTGCCACAATTTCTTTATTCATTGTTCAGTTGAGGGGCTTCAGGTTGTTTCCAGGGTCTGTCTATTACAAGTAATGCTTCTATGAACATAATTGAACAAATGACTTTGTAGTATGATTGCACATCTTTGGGTATATGCCCAAGAATGGTATTGCTGGATCCTAAGGTAGGTTGATTCCCAATTTTCTGAGAAATCGCCATACTGATTTCCAAAGTGGTTGTACAAGTTTGCATTCCCACTAGCAATGAATGAGTGTTCCCTTTACTCCACATCCTCTCCAGCATAAGATATCATTAATGTTTTTAATTTTAGGCATTCTAACAGTTGTAAGATGGTATCTAAGAATTGTTTTGATTTGCATTTCCCTAATGGCTAAGGATGTTGAATATGTCCTTTGGTATCTTCTGGCCATTTGAGATTCTTCTATTGAGAGTTCTCTGTTTAGTTCTGTACTCCATTTTTTAATTGGGTGATTTAGAATTTTGATGTCTAATTTCTTGTTTTTTTATGTATTTTGGAGATCAATCCTTTGTCTGATGTTGGGTTGGTGAAGATTTTTTTTCCTATTCAGTAGGCTTCCTTAAAAGTCTTATTGACTGTGTTCTTTGCTTTACAGAAGCTTCTCAGTTTTAGGAGGTCTCATTTATTTATTGTTGCTCTCAATGTCTGTACTACTGTGGTTATATTTAGGAAGTGGTCTCCTGTGCCCATGCATTGAAGACTACTCCCCACTTTCTCTTCTATCAGGTTTAATGTGGTTGCATTTATATTGAGGTCTTTAATCCATTTGCACTTGAGTTTTGTACATGGTGATAGATATGGATATATTTTCATTCTTTTTTTTTTTGGAGACAGGGTTTCTCTGTGGCTTTGGAGCCTGTCCTGAAACTAACTCTTGTAGACCAGGCTGGTCTCGAACTCACAAAGATCCACCTGCCTCTGCCTCCTGAGTGCTGGGATTAAAGTTGTGCGCCACCACTGCCCGGCTATTTTCATTCTTTTACATGTTGACATCCAGGTATGCCAGCACCATTTGTCAAAGATACTTTCTTTTTTCCATTGTATAATTTTAGCTTATTTGTCAAAAATCAGGTGTTCATAGGTGGGTAGATTAATATCTGGGTCTTTGATTTGATTCCATTGGTCAACCTCTCTGTTTTTATGCAAGTATCAAGCTGTTTTTTTCACTGGAACTCTATAGTATAATGTGATGTCAGGGACGGTGATGCCTCTGGAAGTTCCTTTATTTTACAGAATTGTTTTGGCTATTCTGGTTATTTTTTCCATATGAAGTTGATTATTCCTCTTTCAAGGCCTGTGAAGAATTGTGTTGGGATTTTGATGGGGATTGCATTGAATCTATAGATTGCTTTTGGTAGGATTGCCATTTTTTACTATGTTGATCCTACCTATCCAAGAGCTTGGGAGTTCTTTCCATTTTCTGGTATCTTCTTCAATTTCTTTCTTCAAAGACTTTAAGTTTTCTTTGAATAGGTCTTTCACTTCTTTTTTTAACCCCAAGATATTTTATGTTATTTGTGGCTATTGTGAAATGTGATGTTTCTCTGATTTCTTTCTCAGCTTCTTTATCATCTGTATATAGGAGGCTACTGATCTTTTTGAGTTGATCTTGTATCCTGACACATTACTGAAGGTATTTATAGCTGTTGAAGTTCTCTGGTAGAGTTTTCGGGATCACTTATATATATTATCATATCATTTGTAATTATTGAAAGTTTGACTTCTTCCTTTCCAATTTGAATCCCCTGGATCTCCTTTTGTTGTCTTGTTGCTATAGTGAAAACTTCAAGAACTATGTTGAAGAGATATGGAGAGAGTAGACAGCCTTGTCTTATTCCTGATTTTAGTGAAATTTCTTTGAATTTCTCTCCATTTAATTTTATGCTGGCTGTCAACTTGCTGTATATTGCTTTTATTATAATTAGATATGTCCCCTGTATCTGTGATCTCTCCAAGACCTTTATCATGAAGGGGTATTAGGTTTTGTTGAATGCTTTTTCAGCATCTAATGAAATGATCATATAGTTTTTTCGTTCATTTTATTTATCTGATGGATTACACTGATAGATTTTCATATGTTGAGCCAGCCCTGCATCTCTGGGATGAAGCCAACTTGATTATGGTTGATAAATTCTTTTGATGTGTTCTTGGATTCAGTTTGCCAGTATTTTATTGAATATTTTTGCATCAATATTCATGAGTGAGATTGGTCTGTCATTCTGTCTCCTGGTTGGGTCTTTGTGTGGTTTTGGTATCAGGGTAACTGTAGCCTCATAAAAAGTGTTTCTCATGTTTCTATCATGTGGAACACTTTGAGGAGTACAGGTATTAGCTCTTTTTGGAAGTTCTGGTAGAATTTTACACTAAAACCATTCAACCCTGGGCTTTTTTTGCTTGGGAGATTTTTGATGACAACTTCTATTTCTTTGCAATTTATAGGTTTATTTAAATTGTTCACCTGGTCTTGATTTAATTTTGGTATATAATATCTACCTAAAAAATTCCATTTCTTTTATGTTTTCCAATTTTGAAGAATACAGTTTTTTTTTTTGCGACATGACCTAATGATTCTCTTAATTTTCTTTCTTATTATCTGCCTTCTTTGGCAACTAAAATTTCGCTTTACAACTAAACATCGCTTTGGCTTTGAAGCAGCAGCATGATACTGACACTTCATAGATGTAGTCTGATTATTCTTATATGTGTCTATTTACTGATGAGGATCATACTTTCTTAGTATAACCAGTACATCCAATCAGTTAGCTCTAGTCAAAATCTAGAAGAAAGTAATTAACATAATACTTATTTTATTAACCAATATCACCCTATCCATTATCCTAATCTCTGTAGCCTTTTGTGTACCTCATCTAAACATATACACAGAAAAAGCTAACCCATATGAATGTCGGTTTGACCCTATAAGTTCAGCTCGACTACCTTTCTCCATAAAATTTTTCCTAGTAGCAATCACTTTCCTATTCTTTGACCTGGAAATTGCTTTACAATTCCCCAACATAAATTTACCAACGCTTATTGCATTTATTCTAATCACCATTCTAGTTCTAGGTCTCACCTACGAATAATCACAAAAAGGCCTAGAGTTAACAGAATAATTTGTAATTAGTTTAATTAAAATTAATGATTTCAACTCATTAGATTATGATAAATGTCATAATTACTAAATTGACACCTGAAGTATTTAGTATTGCATTATCCTTTATTTTCTCATTTCTAGGGACTCTTATATTCTGATCACACCTTATGTCAACTCTTCTATGCCTAGAAGGAATAATGCTATCCCTACTTATTCTAACCATAATTACACCTCTAAAAACACACTCAATAATTATATTTCCAATCCCCATTGTGATTCTAGTATTCATAGCCTGCAAGGCAGCCTTAGGACTAGCCTTGCTAGCAAAAATCTCAAATACTTACAGCTCCTATTTCTTACAAAACCTAAATTTACTACAATGTTAAAAATTATCTTTCCATCACTCATACTATTACCCTTAACCTGGTTTTCCAATAACAAAAAAGTATGAATTAATGTTACAATTTATAGCCTTCTCATCAACTGTATTAGCCTCTTATGACAAAATAGCGAAAACAGCCTAAATTTCTCTGTCATATTCTCCACAGACCCCTTATCCATGCCACTTCTAGTTCTCACAACCTGACTTCTTCCACTTAATACTTCTAGCCAGCCAAACCACATTAAAAAGGAACCTGAACACATCAAAAACTCTATATATTCCTACTAGTATCCCTCCAAGTCTTACTTATCATAACATTTTCTGCAAATGAACTTATCATGTTCTATATCCTATTTGAAGCCACCTTTATCCCCTCCCTCATCATTATAACATGATGAGGGAATCAGACAGAACGACTAAACGCAGGAATTTACTTCTTATTTTATACTTTAGTAGGCTCTATTCCCCTACTAATTGCCCTCATCTACATCCAAAGTTCAAAGGAACACTAAACTTCATTCTAATATCACTAAATTCCTCACCTATCAACCAAACATGATCTAACAATATTCTATGGTTAGTGTGCATAATAATCTTCATAGTTAAAATACCCCTATACAGAGTCCACCTATGACTTCCAAAAGTCCATGTAGAAGCCCCAATTGCAGGGTCTATAATTCTAGCAGCAATTCTACTAAAACTAGGAGGATATGGTATAATACAAATCTCCATAATCCCGGACCCAGTAGCCAAATCCACAGCCCCATTTTCATTTCTGATTTTGGTAATTCGAATGTTATCTCTCTGCCTTTTGATTAGTTTGGATAAGGGTTTGTCTATCTTGATTTTCTCAAAGAACCAGCTCTTTCTTTCATTGATTCTTTGTTTCTATTTTGTTGATTTCAGCCCTTAATTTGATTATTTCCTGTTTTCTACTCCTCCTGGATGAGATTGCTTCTTTTTGTTCTAGAGCTTTCAGGTGTTCTGTTATGTCACTAATTTGAGCTTTCTCCATTTTTTATGTGCATTCTTACTGCTATGAACTTTCCTCTTAGCACTGTTTTCGTAGTGTCCCATAGGTTTGTATACATTGTGCCTTCATTTTCACTGGATTCTAGGAAGTATTTCAATTTTTTTCTTTATTTCTTCCTTGCCCCAGGGGTGGTTCAGTTGTTCACTGTCCATTTTCCATGAGTTTGTAGGCTTTCTGAGAGTAGTGCTATTGCTAAATCCTAGCTTTACTCCATGGTGATCTGATAAGACACAGGGGGTTACTCCAATTTTTTGTATTTTTGGCGGTTTGCTTTGTTACCGAGCATGTGATCAATTTTAGAGAAGGTTCCATGAGATGCCGAGAAAAAGGTATATTCTTTTGTGTTTGGATAGAATGTTCTGTGGATGTCTCTTAAGTCCATTTGATTCATAAATTCTCTTAGTTCTCCTATTTCTCTGTTAAGTTTCTGTCTGGTTGACCTGTCCATTAGCAAGAGTGGAGTGTTGAAATCTCCTATTAGTGTGTGGGGTTTGATGTGAGATTTAAATTTTAGTAATTTTTTTTACATATGTGGGTGCTCTTGTTAGATGTTTAGGATTGAGACTGCATCTTGATGGACTGTTCCCATTATGAGTATAAAGTGTCCTTCTCCATCTCTTCTGATTGATTTTAGTTTAAAATCTATTTTGTTAGGTATTAGGAGAGCTACACTTGCTTGTTTTTTTTAGGTACATTTGATTGAAAAACCTTTTCCGAACCCTTTACTCTGAGGTATTTCTGTATGGTGCAAACTGAAACATGCACATTTCACATTGTGCTTTTCTTTTCTTTCTTTTTTCTTTTTTATGGAGCTTATGCAGTGTTATCCAGTTGTTTTCCATCCTTTGATTGTGCTTACCTAGGGAATGTTGATGATATCAAACATTTTTAAAAGACCACTCTTTTAATGGAATTAACTTTACATTTTTATATGCATGTGCTCTCTGAAACAACCTGAAATTAGTAATACTTTGTCATTAACCATACTGTTCCTAATCATTGCAGTGTAATAAAAATAGTTATTGTGAAAAAGACACAGAAAAAATAATTTATTGGGATATTTTACTTTCAGGAAGAGTTCATGGGGGAAAGCAAAGCAGCAGGGAGGCAGACAGGTATGGTCCTAGAGCAGCAGCAGAGGGCTCACATGTTCATCCAAAAGCAGGAATCAGAGAGCACTAATAATCAATGGCTTTGGTTTTTGAAATTTTAAAATCTTCCTCCAGTGACACACTTCCTTCAATAAGGCTACATCTCCCAAACCTATTCAAATATCCCACCAACTGAGGACCAAGTGACCAAACACAGAAACTAAAGGAACCTTCTTTCTGTTTCTACTTTAAGAGATGAATATATCAACCAGGATTCATTGAATGAATACCATGTGATGGACATTGAAAACTAAGATGATACAAAGGGGTGCTCTTGAGTCAGTGTATGAAAGAACCATATGCATAGTGTAAAGCATGGTCCACAGCACAGACAGGCATGCCACTCTGATTGTGATTATGAATTTGCTATAGGTCTTGAGAGCTAAGCTAAGGTTATAGGCACATGATTGAGCTGAGGGAATTTGTTTTGATTTTTTAATTTCTAAAATTGAAAATAGACTTTTTTCATACAATATATTGTGATTACATTTCCCCTTCCTCCAGCTCCTCCTAGATCTTCCTCACCCACCCAAATCCATACACTTTCTTTCTTTCTTTCTTTCTTTCTTTCTTTCTTTCTTTCTTTCTTTCTTTCTTTCTCTCTTTCTCTTGTTACAATGTGAACAGATATCTTAAATGTAATAAAATAAAATAGATAAAAGTAAAACAAATAAACGAGAATAGGACAAAACAGTCAAATAAACAGTCAGGAAAAAGAAGAGCCAAATAAAAAAATACAAGAAGCACAGATACTGAGACACACAGTGAAAACACACACAAAAAAATTCAAAACCATAAGCAAATCATCTGCAAGGGATAAAAGATCAGACAAAGCATTGTGAAACAAAACACAATATCACTTTATTTTCTGTTTGCCATCTACTGCTTTGCATGGGGCCTGGTCTTAATTGTGTTTTGTATACCTGGTGATGCCCTGTTGGAGAAAACTAATTTTTCTGTTGGGAGCAATATTTTAAAAATCATAACTTCTGGTTTAGAATGAGGGCTTCTGTCTACTTCCCCTACCTTCATTGGGTCTTAGCCATGTGCAGGCTCTGTGCATGCAGCCACAGTCACTGTGAGTTCATAGTGCTCAGTCCTGTTGTGTCTGGAAGGTCTTGTTCTCTTGGTGCCTCCATCCCCACTGATTCTTACACTCTTTCTTCCTCCTGTCATCCTCAAGGGATGAGTTTCACAGAGACATCCCACTTAGTACTGAGTGTTTCAATGTCTTTCATACTTTTCACATGGCTCAGCTGTGGGACTTTGTATTTGATCCCCTTCAGCAGGAATAAGTATCTTTTGTGATGTTTGAGCAAGACACTGGCCTACATGTATAACAGAAAAAGTAAAGGAGAAATTTTATTCTATGCAGTTTCCTGAAGTTCATGGCCCATCCTGTTTCAGCTTCTTGGTCACCTGGGCAGTTTTAGGCATGAGTTCCATCTCACGGAGTGGGCCAATCTGTCTGTAGTTGTTTACCCCCACAGATTTTGTGCCATAATTACAATCAGTCTATCTTTTAGGCAAGTCAACATTGTAGATATCAGGGTTTGTAGACCTTATTTTTTTGGTTGTTTTTAGAGACAGGGTTTCTCTGTATCTTTGAAGCCTGTGCTGGAACTAGCTCTTGTAGAACAGGATGACCTCAAACTCACAGAGAACTGCCTGCCTCTGTCTCCTCAGTGCTGGGATTAAAGAGGTGCACCACCACTGCCCAGCTTGTAGACATTTTAGGTGCTTACTTTTCTCCTATGGTAGCGTACAGAGTACTTTCAATAATCAGGAACACCATTAGTAGGAGTGAAGGCTCTAGGTAGGCAATAGCTCTATTTCTTCATGTTAAATGGGTTGTGTCGTTATTGGCTTCAGCAATAGGGTCTTACTATCAGCTTGTGGAGAGCTGCCAAAAGCCTTGTCAATAACCTAGCTTGATTAGGGGTCCACATGGTACCTTTTTGGTCAACAACTTGAATAGATATAACCCATTCCAGGCACTGAAATTTTATTTGGTGGACACAGATATTTAATTAAGGCTTTGTCTCCCTTGATATTTAGATATTCATACACACATATCTGGCATATGTGTGCATGTGTGTTTTCGCATATTTTTAAAAACACTTCTACTCTGTTCTTTCCATGTGACCCTTCAAATAACATTCCCTTTTTATATCAATCCATGCATTCCCTCTATTAGCCACCCCCTCCCTCCCTAACTCCATTTGATCCTCAATTTTATCCCCACACCATTCATCCATAAATATAAAATGTGTTTCCTGTTCTTAGGGAGAGTCTTCCCTCCAGCTAGTCCCTTATCTAACCTCTGTGATTAAACTAATTGTAGCTTTCTTATTAAAGACCTAAAGGTTAACATGTACATATAACTGACACATACTATATTTGTCTTTTGGGGTCTAGATTATCTTAATCAGGATGATTTTTCAAGCTATATTTATTTCATGATTTTGTGGGGTTTTGTTTTGTTGTTTTTTTTATAGATGAGTTATTTCCAGTTGTCTAAATGTACCACATGTTCCTTGTGCAGTCCTCTGTTCAAGGATACGTAGTCTGTTTCCAATTTCTCATTATTATGAATGCAGGAGCAAGAAACATGGCTGAGCAATTGTGTGTCTGTAGTAGGATTAATCATCCTTTGGGTATATGCCTAGGAGTGCCATATCTGAATCCTGATGTAAATCTATTTAGAGCATCTTGAGTAACTGCTACACTGCTTTCTTTATTGACTGTACAAGAACAGAGTATTGGTGGCAGTTTGTACTCTAATCAGCAATGGATGAGTGTTTGTTCTCCTTTCTACAAATCCCACTAGCACAAGCTATCTTTTTTTTAATTGAATTTGGTGGCTGTTTCATTCAAGTCACCACATATATACATGCTCCAGGATGAACATATTAAGCATACTCTTTGAAGCTAGCATCAATTTATGAAAGAAAACACTTGTATTTGTCCATTCTTGCCTGATTGACCCCACTCAGTATAATTTTTTGGTCAGTTCCATTCATTTTCTTGCAAAGGTCATGATTTAAATTTTCTTCTCTAACTGAGTAATATTCCATTTAGCACATGTATGGCATTTTTGTTAACTAATTTACAGTTACCAGAGAGCTAAGTTAACTTTATTTCCTACCTATTACAAGTACGTAGCAATGATTATGGATGTGCAAGTGTCTTTATAGTAATCTATAAAGTCTTTTGAGTATATCCATGAATGGTATAATCAAGATACATGGTAGAGATTTTCTTTTCTTTTTTTTTATCTTCAGGACTGATCTCTACATTATCTGTGTGCACTTGTACTTCCAATAAATGTGTAAACTTGTATAAAAGTTTCTCTTCCACAACCTCCACAGCAGCATTTTCTGTTGTTTCTTTCCAGATTGTTGACATTCTAACTAGAATGAAAGGGGATCTCAAGTGGGTTTTAATACACATTTCCCTGATGGTTAAGGACGTTGAAAATTTTTATAAAGTATTTAATAACAATTTGTACTTCTTCCTTTGAGAATATTTTACTCATCCAATGACCCATTTTCAATTGACTTACTTATCTTCTTGGTGTTTAAGTTTCCCTTTTTAAAATATTCTAGACACATACATTGGGCAAAGATTTTCTCTCATTCTATTTGGGGTTGTCTGTCCACTCACTTCACAGCATAGTGGAAACAATTAGTTGAAAGGGATTCTTTTATTCTAATGTCCACACATCTTCCCCATGGTTAAGTAATTAGCTTATGTAGTTAATTCAGAGACCTGTTATGTATTAAATCAGGAACAGCATTACAATTTTTAAAAAGTTGTAGAGATGTTAGGAATGAAAGGAACATATCACAACAAAACAAAAAACAAAACAAGAAGAACCACATTTAGTCAAGATCATGTTAAATGTGGGCAGGAGAGGTTTAAAAACATTCCCACTATGATCAAGAAGAAAGGGATGTACACACGTACACCTATTCAATTTAGTACTTAAAGTCTCAGCTAAAACAGTAAAACAGAAGAAGGCATTAAAAGGGTTAGAAACAGGAATAAGAATAAAGGTATCCATATTTATAGATGATGACTGTTTCCAAAAGAGATGATAAACACTCCACAAACGTTTTAGAGCTGAAAATTTAAGCAAAGTGGAATGATTAAAAATAAACATAGAATCAAATAACCTTCCTATTCACAAATGACAAACATATGGTAATTTAAAAATATAGGAGGATATAGTGTTTTTCAAAGTAGGCTCAGATACATACACATACACACATAGAGACACAATATTGGAATAAACCTAGCAGAGAAAATATATGACAACAGGAGAGATTACTATCATTACCTAGATTGTAAGTTACAACTGATTCCAATTACTAGCCACTAAATTAGGTTGTGATGAATATCCTTGACTATGTACTGACACAGTCTTTGGCAAAAGAACCCCATGTAGAATTGTTTCTTTAAATTGAGGTTCTTTTATAGGTTGATAAAGTTCCCAATCTAAAATTTGGGAATAATTTCTCAATAATGAGAGAAATACCTATAAACCAAAAGAATTTAAAAAGAAAGACAATGATTATGAGTCAACTTGGGAAATAAATGTATGGCTACCTGATTAAATAAGTAAACAATGGTTAAGTGAATGAAATTCTCCAAATCTGTGAATAATGAAACCACCAGAGCGTACTTTGACCCTTTGGAGTGGGGAGGAAGGTGGGTGAAGTGAGAGGAGAAGAGGGAGGGGGAAATAGGATTGGTATAAAAAAACAAAATCAGGTGAATTGCAAAATGAATATAACCTTTTAGTCATGATGGCTATGGGTCTTCTGCCTTCTAACCATCAGAGGGAGCTGTAAGACATTCTGGGTTTGCAGTAAATTGATCACCAGTAAGGGCCATTTATTCAAAGGAGCATTGTTACATAAAGGGAGTAGGCAAAAGCACCTAGGCCTGAGTGCTGCCTTTTGATTTCAGACACCATTTTACCTGTAGTGTGAAATAAAGTTCAGGTTTCCAACCCGTAGGTGAGCTCAGAACTTTCCAATGACTGATCAAACTCCTCCCTAAATCATAAAAATAGTTGTTATGCAACTTTAGTTCTTTAGAAACTCTATAGCTGTTCCTAATAACAGAAAGAAAAAAATGATTCTGATTGGTTGGACTGAAATGCTTGCATTGTATATTGATTGACAACGATCGAACATTCAAGGACGCCCCTAATCTCCAAATAGTGATTGGTGAAAATTGTTTCTGTAACTTGGTAACAAATGTTTGTGAATTTTATGCTGACAAAACCCACTTCTGCCCCTGATCAGGGAAACAAGGCTCCAGAGTCCTTGTCCTGAAGCCCTGATTGATCAGTGACCCACTAATGAGGTGAGTTATTAAATTAAATGAAATCTTTGGAACCCAAAAGTATTTTCTAACTCCTTCCTCATGGTTCATAATGGGCTATGAATAACACATAAAGGAGATGCCACTGACTCATTGATTAGGATTCAGTAGTTGCATCTTATCTATCCTGAAAACAGACCTTCATGTTATTCAGTATGAGCTTCTTCCTGAGTAGTCCCCAGTGCATAAACAAACCTCGATCCTCCTAAGTGTGTGTGAGCTGTAATATATATATATATATATATGTGTGTGTGTGTGTGTGTATGTATATATACATATATATTACATACATACTAGTTTTATATATAGTGTAATATAGTGGTTGCATAATAGCTATTTCTAAGGTTAGGGAGGAGTTTGATCAGCTATTGGGAAGTTCTGAGCTCACCTAGGGTTTGGGAACCTGAACTTTACTTCACACTGCGGGTCAAATGGTGTCTGAAATCAAAGGACAGCACTCAGGCCTAGGGTTTTTTTTTGCCAGCTCCCTTCATATAACAATGCTCCTTTGAATAAATGGCCCTTAGTGATGTTTACTGTAAACACAGTAAACTAAGGCTAGGAGGAGCAAAGGCAAACATGGATGGAAACACCTTCCTAGGAAAGGCTCTGTGTCTGGTAGGAGGAAAGGATACAATGAGACCTGAGTAGGTTCAGAAGCTGTGTCCCTCATGCTGCGGACTGTGCCCTTCCTCCTGTTCTTCCCTTAAGTGAATGTGTATCAGCAGGTCTCAGTTCCTACTCAGCCTTGTCCATCTTGGTCAACAGTCCATGGGAACATCTACTGCAATCTCTTCAGCATTTATTCTCATACTGTTTTCAGGTTCCCCCTGGCAAGCTGTGCTGACCCAGCTGCCCTCCCTGTGTATCTTCTGGAGTATCTGCTGTACTCACCTGCAGCCAGAGTAGTGACTTCAGTGTGCTAGCCCTGCTTCTCGGCTTCCAGGAGAATTCAAGACCCCTTGGATTTAAATGGACTGAAATCTATTTCATGGCCTTGGGGACCCAGTCACTTGTTTGTGTCCATAGACTCCTTGAATATTACAAGGGTGTTGCTCACTCTTGGAATATAGCCTGTGGATGAAGCTGATATTACTGTTCTCAGACTCATCTTAATACAACCCATCAATGTTCATCACAAAGTTTCAGTTAATGAAAAATGAGGCAATACAGTCTTGGGTACACATGCCTTGTATCTCTTGACAATCCTTCATAGACACACTTCCTAGGAAATATAAAGATATTAAAAAGTCTATGAACAAGTAAAAATAAACCAAATTGTTGTTTTTTAACAAAAGATACACTATGGATACCCAAGAAGGAACAGAGATACTTGGTAATCAGTGGAGGGACACATGTCTGAAATTATTAACATGAATGTCTACTATGGTCAGCATTGTTTTTATTTATTTATTTATTTTTTATTTTTACATTCAAAAATTTAAAGTCTCCCCTTCTCCCATTCCCCTCCCGCTCCCCCACTAACCCTCCTCCCTCCCCCTTCAGCCTTAAGCCAGGGCAGGGTACCCTGCCCTGTGGGAAGTCCAAGGCCCTCCCCGCTCCATCCTGGCCTAGCCAGGTATGCATCCAAGTAAACTAGGGTCCCAAAAAGCCAAAACATGCAGAAGAGACAGGTCCCAGTGCCATTATCGTTGGCTTCTCAGTCCGCCCCCATTAGCAGCCACATTCAGAGAGTCCGATTTGATCACATTCTTGTTCAGTCCCGGTCCAGCTGGATTTGGTGAGCTCCCACTAGATCAGCCACACTGTCTCAGTGTGTGCATCAACCCCTCGTGGTCCTGACTTCCTTGCTCATCTTCTCCCCGCTTCTGCTCTTCTACTGGACCTTGGGAGCTCAGTCCATTGCTCTGATGTGAATGTGGGTCTCTGTCTCTATCTCCATCCATCGGACGAAATTTCTATGGTGATATTCAAGATATTCATCAGTGTGACTACGGGACAAGGCCAGTTCAAGCACCCTCTCCTCTTCTGCCCAAGTACCTATCTGGGGACATCATTGTGGACACCTGGAATCTCCACTAGAGCCAAGTCTCTTGCCAGCCCTAAAATGGCTCCCTTAATGTAGACATTCTCCTCCCTGCTCCAATATCAGCCCTTCCTCCATCTCCACCCTCCCACTTCCCCAAGCTCTCCCCTGTCATTTCCTCCCTTCTCCTTCCCCATTTCCCCTTCTCCCAGCCCCACCC
>JAQHUG010000181.1:242905-256302 GCA_028555095.1 Dicrostonyx torquatus
TGTCTCCTTCCCCACTCATCACCTGACCCCATCTATCTTAGTCATATGCAGGCCACATGCATGCAGCCAAAGTCACTGTTAGTTCATATGTGTATCAGTCCTCTTGTGTCTACAAGGTCTTGTTTTATTGGTGTCCTCCATCCCTACTGACTCTTAGTCTTTCTTCCTCTAATTCCTGAAGAATAAATTTCCTGGAGACAACCCACTTAGTATGGAGCATTTCAATGGCTCTCACTGTCTTCACATTCTCCAATTGTGGGTCTTTGTACCTGATTCCCTCTTGTGTAGGAGTCTTTGATGATGGCTGAACAAGAAACTTGTCTACATGAATAGTAGAATGGGTATGGGAGTAACTTTACTGCTGCATACTATTAGTAGTTTTGTGTTTTCCCCCTAGGTCCATGGCCTATCCTGTTTGAGCTTCTAGGCCAAACAAGCAGTGTTGTAGAAAGGTTCCACTTCATGGAGTAGGCCTTAATTTTATTCAGATTGTGTTGGTTAGTCACACATATTTCATGGCACAGTTGCATCAGAATATCTTTTAGGCAGGTCAACATTGAAGATTTCAGGGGTTGTAGATCTTTTGGTTTTGTGATTATCTTTCTTTTATGCTAGTATGCAGAGTACCTTCAAGTACCAGGAACAACTGTCAGTAGGAGTGAAGGTTCTAGGTAGGCACCAACTCAATTTCCAATGAGTAGTTAGGTGTTGTCTTCAGCAATAGGGCCCTACCATCAGTTTGTAGAGATCTACTAATACCCTTGGCAACAGCCTAGGTTGTTTGCTGTTCCTTTGCTGACTACTACCCCATCTGTAGACAAAGGACCATGAAGTAGAACAGATCCAGTTCTTCTTTATCTTCCTCTCAGAGTATCCTCTGGACAAAATGCCAAAAGGGATGTGAGTACCTGTAGGCCCTTTCTCACTAGAAAGAACTAGCGAATATTCTGTGCTTATTATTTACTTTTATTGATAATAGATATAATTCTTTAATATCCCATGAATTCATTGAATTTCAATCTGATCTTGCCTATGTAAATTCCAATGTTAAAACATTCTAGAGTTAGTATTTCCTAGGACACATTAGAAAAAAAAACAGTAATTCTCAAAGAGGTAGAAAGGGAAACAGACACCAAGGAGGAAAGAAGAAAATATTAAACATGGAAATGGTGGGTAATAAGTGCAGTTATCACTTCCTGGCACAGCCCTCATCTCTAGACTCCCACTCAAACAAGTTGGTTCATCTCTGCCTCTAGATGTTACTGAAATATGGAAAACTATTTTGCTTGACAAGGGTCTTCTCTATTTCCTCCATTGCCTGGCTGTTACAGTGGTAGGGATGGAACCAAAGTCCTAGTGTGTGTTTCCTTCTAATGCTGAGCCCTACCCACAGCTCCAAAGCCAGGCTGCTGACATTAACTTTCTTTCCCCCTTCAACACAGTGTGTTCATATATTTATTCACTACTTTATGATCCAAACGCCTGGTGTGGGATGAGGAAGCTACCAGATCAAAAGTAAGCTTCACTGTGGATCTCTCTCAGGTGTATTGAGTGGGAATCAAACTCCTACTCTTTCTCCCACTTATGAGTTCCACGAGGTCCTGTTTACCTTATCTCTTGGGTGTAGAGTGGCAGCTCAAGCCTTTGCCCTGGTACTTAAGGTTGAAATGACCTACCACTCTGCTCAATCAGAATCCAAACCCCACCATGCTCCCAGCTGAGGTGAAGGCCTACTGAGTATTCCACCAGGTAATTTTACAAGATTATCACTTATTATGGAGTGCCACATGGGTAATTGTCATTTCCAAGTCCTTTTTTGTAATTCAGTCAGGCATAGGACCTTGAGAAGAAGTCATCTTCAATCCTATATGCTAGGCCTCAGATGTTTAACTGGGTTGCTGGCAGTTGTTTAGGGAATTGCAAGTGTCATTCTCTGGTATTGACAAAGAATTGAATAACTGTGGGAAAAGTCCAAGTTGTTTAGAAGGGAAAAGTAACAATAGCTTTTTTTCATTCATGATGGGAGAAAACCAGGAGTCTCTTAAATAGTTGCTGGCTTGGATACTTTTCAGGGTCCTTGAGTGTCCACTCTCACCTATTGATTCTGTGTTCATACCCACACTTATGTCTTCTAGCTATTTCCCCTTTAGAGTCTTCTAGGAAGAAGAAACAACATTCTCAAGAAGCCTACTTTTACTTTCCTTGCCTATTCATGCTTCTTTAACCATACTTCAATTCTTTCTCTAAAAGAAATAGTTTCCTCATCAAATATTTATTATGGACATGCTTATGCCCATTAGGGGGCAGTACTGGCCTGATTGTGACAGGACTATGCTCTTGGCAAGACCAAGTCATTCAGAAATCACTACTTCCTTCCACAACTTGCACACATAGTGATGCCATTGAGGAATATGATCCAGCACTATACTGTGATCTACTTTCTGCTACTCAGTTCCTTTGGTCACATGAGAAGTGAACTTACAACTCTGCTTTATACTTCTTTGCTTATCCCAATGGTGTCATTGTCCAGAAGAAATATTTGTCCAATCAACAAATGAATTTCAGGGACAGTACCTACTTAGTATAGAAAAAAAAGAAGCAGAAATCAAACATTTTCAATGTCAAAAACTTAGTCTCAGCATATTCTATTTGATATCTTCTTCTTTACTGCTAGGTTCTCCCAATGGCATAAATCCTTAACTGTTAAAGAAGGAATTCCCTGCTGGGCGGTGGTGGCACACGCCTTTAATCCCAGCACTCGGGAGGCAGAGGCAGGCGGATCTCTGTGAGTTTGAGACCAGCCTGGTCTACAAGAGCTAGTTCCAGGAGAGGCCCCAAAGCTACAGAAAAACCTTGTCTCAAAAAACCAAATAAAAAGAGAAGGAATTCCCTTAGAATGAAACATGAAGATTTCAGTGTCTATGCCTTCACAGTTTCTTTAGACCTCCTCTGTTGACAGCAGATGGTAGTCAATCAATAAACTGGCCGTGTGTGTGTGTCTCAATCACATATATGATGTGTTTATCAATAAGATACATGATATGTAGAGAGAGTATAATATAACACATATATGAAGTAACCTCAATAATGTCCTTCCTTAAGGAAAACTATGAAATTCTAATCCAAAGGATCACTATCATGATATACAATACAAAAGTACCTCATTATTGAGCACAGAAGAAAATGTTTACTGAAATTATTACTAACTATATTCTACAGTAATCTGTTAATTTTTCACTGTAACATCTATGAAAGATCAGATACAGTTTTATATTTTTTAGCATGACATCTGTACACTTCAGGGTGAACAGATTTATCATGATCTGTTCCATGTATCTGATGTGCCAATTAAGCACAGATCCTTTGAGTTTTCAGTACCATGTGTCTGAAACACTGTAGGAGAAAATGTATTTCTCACTGGAGAGCATGCCATGATACTGAGTGCCAGTTTTGTCTATCATGGAAGCATACGTGAACACAGATTTTCAAATATGAAACATGGCCTAATTTCCAGTCCCACATAAGAGCTACACAGAGGTCTACTCTTTCTGGTTTTGACATTAGAGTGGAGTTATGCTGCTGTGATTTATTCTTCAATATGCAGAATCTCAAACCATTCAACATTTTTTCTCAGTTTCTGCCAAGACATTTACAAATAGGATTATTTTTCTGTTCCATGGTGCTTTGGGTGTGTCTTAGATGGCTTGTAGAGGTATCACAGAGATAGCTCCAGAATCCAGATCTGGCTGGGACTTATAGCATTTGTTTACACATTATTAGATCTGTACTTGGTGAGGCTTATTTCATCTTAACATATGTTAATGCTATTTGTTATATGACTATGTTCCTCATTGTTTTCAGAATTTTGGGCATGTTACAGAAGCTTTTACTTTCACAAACCTCAATTATATAGTATTGATTTAAGTCTTAACATTAACACTAATTTTCAGATTTATGTATGCACGAAAAATATTTAATTTGAAGCCAAGGTGGATTTTATATAATATGTAGAATAGAATTTAATAAAATGTATATCTTAGCCCTCTTCTGAGATGGACAACTGTGGAAGGTATTGTAGTTTTTGTAGAAGAGACAATAGATGTGTGGAGAAGATCAGGAAGATACTAGAAGGGAAAAGAAGAAAGCAGTGTGGAGGGAAGGAAAGACTTTACACTAAAAATTGATTGGGTGAGGACTTATCTATGACTGTGGAATGAGTCCAGCTTTAGAGAGCAGGAACTAAGATTGAAGAGAGGAGGCTTAAGAAAATATGCACTGAAAGGGATGGTTCTAGAAAACATCATATTGAGTGAGGTAACCCAGACCTAGAAAGACAATTATCATATGTACTTACTCATAATTCATAAGTGGTTTTTAAACATGAAGCCAAGAAAAACAGCCTACAAATCACAGTCCCAGAGAACCTAGACAACAATGATGACCCTAAGAGAGACATACGTGGATCTATACATGGGAAGTAATAAAAAGACAAGATCTCCTGAGTAAATTGGGAGCATGGGGACAGTGGGAGAGGGTTGAAGGGAAGAGGAAAGAGGAAGGGAGAGGAGCAGAGAAAAATGTATAGCTCAATAAAATCAATAAAAAAGAGCAAAGAAAAGAAAAGAAAATGTACCTCCAGCCAGTGGGAGAAATCAGTTTAAAGAGACACACTACAGAGACAAAGGCCCTTCCCTGCACAGCCTACTCTGATAAACCCAAATGTGTGGTGGATATATGCTGCGAGATGGTCTGCAGAATTCTTTTGGCTTGAGGGGGAAAATTATTTTGAGTCATCACTGAGAAGGGTCCTATGTGGTGGGAAACCTTTCTGAGGTGGGCACTTCCTCATCCAGGCTCTCCACGAAGTAGCAGACAGTTAGTTTGCTGTCAGTATAGAATACTGACATATAGAAGAATGAAGAGGTACAGCTGCATCATCCTGAAACAAGTCCAGAAAATGGAAGTGAATGTTGCCTGCCTTGGGAAGATGTACTCACTCTGTCTAGTTATGAGATATAAGAAGGCCAGAGGGAGTAATATGAACTTCCCTTAGTCCAAAAACCACATTGCCTGGTTGTTAGGAAAGTTGTGTGTGTGTGTGTGTGTGTGTATGTGTGTGTGTGTGGTGTGAATCTTGAACACACAAAAGCACATCTTTTAGGTGACAATAACCTTAATAACAGAAGGACATGCTAGGTAGATTTCAACTCTCCAGTACCTGCTCACACAACAGAATCACTTTTGGATGAAAAGAAGCTCACTTTCTTTGTTTGATATGATACAAACTCAACAAACTTCTATACATTTAGAAAAGGCATTTTGAACAAGAGCTATGAAGCTTCAATTTGTAATCTACAGTTTTTGTATCACATAATTTTTTTAGTTATTCACCACCCAAACCAAAATTTCTATGACAAAATTAGAACTAGAAAATGATTTATTCTCATGTTGTTTTCCACCACTAATATCCATTACCTGTAGTCATTCTCCCATATTCCCTTAAATTATCCTTTCTTATTCTCTTTTATTCATATTATTCTGCATTCACAAGTATGTTTACTTATATAATACACATATTATCAGCTAGATCCTACATACAGGAAACACATGATGTTGTGTGAATTTGCCTACATTGTACATTCTAAGTACATCTATTTTCCTGAAAGTTTTCAAACTTTACTTTTCTTTAGTGCTAAATAGTATTTGTATGTCTGTGTTTGTGTGTTTGTATTACCAAAATACATATCTTCATGTTAAATCACATACCAATGAAGTAATCTGATAGTTACCATTTTTCTGTGGGTGAATTTAACATTTTACTATTCTTGTACATTTTTGTAAGAGTGTCAAAGATTTCTTCTGGACGTGACAATCTTTAAAGCAGATCAAGTCTTATCCATTTCAGATTTAGAGCACAGAATCTTGGATTGTGGGTTCAGATTGTGATCTTGTGAGTAGCAGAAATCACCTGAGTTATGAGGTTTCTGGATTACGGTTATTATGGATCCTTTGGCTAACAGGGGGCGCTGTGGGACTGTGGTATGTACTGGCATTAGGACTCACCCTGTGCTCACTGAGGAGACTCAACAATGGAATACTTCTCTCCTGACAGAGTTTAGGGAGCAAGGGGCTCAGTCTTAGCTAGTGATTCCTCCCAGGACTCTTCCATTACTGAAAGTCTATTCATCTCTGCCTCAGGCTGTTTGTGAGCTGAGCTTCAGCAGCAGGGCTCGCAAGAGTCTTGGCAGCCTCAGTGGAAACATATGCAAAGGAAGAGCCACTTCTCTGCAGGGGTGGGAAAGGAGGCCTGGGACAACCTAGACTCCCTGAGGAGATCTTTGGTCTTGAACTGCTTCTTTCTCACTACAGGGCAGTGACAGGCCTAAGAGCTCTGCTGTCACCCTGGCCATATCTGCCTCTTAAGCAGAGGTCACTAGTACACTTTACCACAGCACCTCACCTTCCATCTGTTAGTCTCCATTACTGCAAGGATCCTTTCCCAATCCATTCTGCCCTCTGAGTCTCTGCTTACTTTGTTGACTAACGTGTACTTTGAGCATGTCTTTAGCATACAATGATGCAAAAAAGTCAGATATCTATCCCTCATATGTCCTTCGCTCCTCTGAGTCATCTAAAAATGAGTCCTGTAAGAAATATTAAATTCTCAAATGTCTTGTCAAATACTCTTAAGACAGACCTGTACTCTCCCATCACTATTGAACGTTGCTTTCTCAATCCAGCAACGTTCCTTTCTAAATGCCTACGTCTCTTTACATTTTAGAAGTGTTTGCTCGGCCAGATACAAGCAACTGATTGTTCTGGGACATAAAGGAATATTCCTATTGTCTCCTGGAGTTTCTGTAAGACGGACACCCATGTGTTAACCTTAACAGACATGGAACCAATGACTGAGTCCTCCACTTAGAGGAACCAGCAACTGTTCTACTGTGGATCTGCAAGAGGTCCTGGCACACAGGCCTCTTTGTGTTAGCACATGCTTTATATTCCTCTGAATAAAATAATTCACACCACCTGGCTTTCTGTTTCAGGAACTCAAAATGTCAATCATCCATGGGAGGAGTTAATGAGAAGTCATTTGCATGATTAGCCTTCTTTTTCTGCTAGGTTCCTGGCAATGAGATAATGAGACAGCTCAAGCAGGAGACCTTAGTCTAAGAAGAAGCTGTGCCATGCCCACAATGGTTTGGACTCTGCTCATCTTCATGGTTCTGTCTTACTGGACAGGTAGGGAGAGTTCAAAGAGTAATGTGGAGGACTCCTACACAGAGTTTGTCTGTTATGTTTCAAATACATAAGAATTTGTACCTTCGCTCTGCAGCTCACTGTGTTGTCTTATTTTGCAGGTTCCCTTTCTGAGTCTGTATTGACACAGCCACCCTCCATTTCTCAGTCCGTTGGATCAACAGCCATACTCACCTGTACCCTAAATAGTGGCATCAGTGTTGGTGGTAAAACCATTTACTGGTACCAGCAGATGGAGGGGAGCCCTCCCAGGTTTTTCCTGTACTACTACTCAGACTCAGACAAGGAACTGGGGCCTGGAGTCACCAACAGAGTCTCTGGATCCAAAGATACCTCCAAGAATGCTGCAAATTTACACATCTCTGAGCTGCAGGTGGAGGATGAGGCTGTGTATTATTGCTCCATCTGGCAAAATGATGTTTCTCACAGTGATACATGCAGATGGGGGATGCTGGAAAAAACTGCAGCTTGTGACAAAAATATCAGTTCTGTATTTTGTTACCTTGTAATACTTACTCATTTTCTACTGAAGTATAGATAATGAAAAAGTTAACCACCACCCCCATCGTGGTACTAGTACCATTTTGGTTTTCAGAACATGTACTCACATTGAAGATTTCGATCTAGGAGCCTCAAGTAAGAGAGAACATATGATATCTGTCTTTCTATGTCTGGGTTGCTTCACTTGATGTGATGTGATCTTTCTATTTCCATCCATTTTCCTGCCAAGTTCATGATTTCATTTGTCTTTATAGATGAATAGTATTTCATATATATTACAATTTCCCTATCCATTTTCAGTTGTAGGACATTTGGTTGTTTTCATTTAATAGCAATTGTGAGTAGAGCAGAATAACCATAATTGAGCAAGCATCTGTGGAGTAGGATGCTGAGTCCTTTGGGCACATAGCAGGGAGCAGTATGGCTGGATTATATGTTGGATTTCTTTATAGTATTGAGTATTCTCCACACTGACTTCCTCAGTGTCTGCACCCATTTGCAATCCCACCAGCAGTGAAGGTGTATTTAGTTCTTAACACTACTGTCTTTGTCATCTATATTAGTTTGACCCATTAAGAACTACACACACACTTTCTACCACTTTTCTCCTTAAAAGTCCCAAAGTCTTCCACATTTAAAAAAGCAAAACAACAACAAATCAACCAACCAGTCCAAATCAAACAAAAATGAGAAGTTTAGGTCTGTCAGCTGCCACTAATACCCCACACTCTGGTACCAACTTCTGTATTAGTTATTTTCCTATTGCCATGATAAGAAAACACAACTAAAGTAACTTATAGAAGAGAGAATTGGTGGCAGGTAAGGTGATTGAGAAAAATATTACTGGCTAGGGCTGAAACTGCTCCTTTTTTGTTTCAGGACCATGAATGACAGGTCCATGCTCCTAAAGGTGATGGTGGGATCCAGAGGCGTATAGGAGCAGAACGAGGCATGTTTTATATGACTGATATAGACTCTTGGTATTTGGAGCTGGTGGTAGAGACAAGAATGTCCTGGTGATACAGATAGTTCAGAATAGCTTTGTGGATGAATATCATCCTACAATAGAGGATTGCTACAACGAGCAACTAGTAATTGATGGAGAAACCTGTCTCATGAATATTCTTGACACAGCAGTTCAAAAGAAACCAAGGACCAGTGTATGAGGACCAGAGGGCTTTCTCTGTGTATTTGCCATAAATAATAATAAATCATTGGGAGATATTCACTACTATTGAGAAAAAGCATGAGTGAAATTCTCTGAGTGACTAGATTCCATTTATTGAAACCACAGAAAGTCAAGAGAGAGTGTTGACAATGCCGTCCATACATTAGCTCAAGAAATTCGAAACATAAACAGAAGATGAGCAAAATGGTAAAAAGTACTAGACATAAAGACAAAGAGTTTAATTATTTAATTATAATTTGTAGCTTTCAGCTAGGGCAACTTAAGAAAAGCATTAAATTTTGTAATTTACACAAAGTAATTAGCAACTGTCTTAGCGTTACTCATTTTTTTCCCTGTTTGTGAAAACTGTCAGCTTTATCTTAAATACTTGTTTTAAAATGACAGTGAAAACCTTCTTTTCTCAAAGTTTCCGTATTCTGTGTGTTTTCTACTAACACTAACAATGCCTGTGAAAGGGACTGAATATCCAAGACTTTGTTTTAGTGCATGTAGCTGATTCCTTTCTAACTCTCTAACCAATTATGAAAGTTGGTGCGAACTAGAGTAATGGAGATTTTGAACCATCCCCTACTTGTCTTTCATCCACTCAGTATAATACATGGCTTCTTTAGTAATTACAACTTCAATTGAAATCTTATGGTGGGTTCTACTAAGCCAGAGGGATGACTGATTTATGGGCTTTTCCTTCATTCACATCTAGCATGTCCTGGAGTTTGTCATCCTTCATAAATGTAGTTAAACTGTTGACAAAGTCTTTCTCACTCTTTCCACTGTTGTTAGTCATGGTCATACTCAAATTTAGTATATTTTTTTCTAGAAAAGTGGGAAAATGGGGAAAAGGACAAGAGAAAATTTCAAATGAAAGTTCACTAAATTTTTATGTTAACTAAATTACTGCAGATTTCTAATAGCTTCTCCTGGTAAGACAGACCTAATATGGAATAGTTACCATTTAGGCTATATTTATATGCTACTAAGTTTTTGTAATAATTTAAACAATCTTAATACATGTAAAAAGTTCATATAAGAATTAAGTACATTGCCCTTTTGTTTGTCAGATTACCCTTTTTCGGTTCAAGTCTTTCTTGAATTTAACTCATTGAAGGTAGTTTTAATTCTGGTTGTGAGGCTGAAGATAATTAGAGACAGTTGTATCTTAGAAAGTGTTAAAGAGACTAACATTGGTAGTCTGGGCTTATATCTGTGATTCTCAATCTGTAGGTCTTCACCCACTTGTAGTCACCTAGGTTCATCAGAAAACACAGACATTTACATTATAATTAATAACCAAATCAAAAATATAGTTGTGAAGGAGTAATGAAAATGATTTTATTTATGCTTGGGGTTCACCATAATCTGAGGAACTGAATTAAGAAGTCACAATATTAGGAACATTGAGAACAACTGGCTTCCATAAACCTATGATGAGCATCACTGGGTTGTATAGTTCATGCTGCATTCAGGGTTTGCACGAATTGGTTTGTCAAGATGGGGCAGTGTATAATTTGGAATCAGGAGAAGGCATTTTCACCATGTAGCAGTCCTGCCAACAAACCAAAAGTATTTCTTTTGTTTATCAAACAACACTGCCACCCACCAGCCAGAATTTACAATATTTTTCATTGTAAGCTTATCTCTCAAGTCTTTAGAGTAAGAAACTACAAGGTAAGTAACTCTTTAACAATAAAATAAGAAAGTTTGAAAATGCAAGTTTGACTAGTCTTTCAACTCTAGCTGAAGAAACATTTCCTAAGTATTCAAAAATATATCTAATGCTTTATGAATAGATAAATTGACATAAAAAACAAACACCTCAATGTACTTTAAGTATTCCCTCAAATATTTGAAGTGAGATGGAAATGCCACTGAACTAGCAGGACTGGATGTCTGTCCTTTAGAAGTCTGATTTTAGGGACTGGTGAGATGACTCAGTGGTTAAGAGCACTAGCTGCTCTTCCAGAGGACCTGGGTTCAATTCCCAGCACCCACATAGCAGCTCATAACTCTCTCTAACTCAAGTTCCAGTGGATTCAACTCCCATACAAAGATATGTAGATTAAACACCAATGCATATAAAAATAATAAAAGAAAATATGTTTAAAAATGTCTGATTTTAGGTAAATCACTGTCTACTTAATGTTAAGTCATCTTAAAGATTCTAACTTTAGTACTATATACTTTATAGCAATTAGCCATCCTGATAGCACAATCTCTATTTTTATGTGGTTATCATACTCATGACAGTCTTGGGCAAAATTGGTCAAGAGGTAAAGTTTATATTTTAAATGCATTCTCTGGTTTCGAGACTCCTATCCAGCAACTGTCACCCACATGCCTGATTAGTGTAGTTTTCTTTTAATGCATTAATTTTCTCCACTTAAAGTTTTATTTTTGTTGTTGTTGTTCTCTGGACAACCCATTGAAGGTTGTATACAGAGGTTGGTATAATAAAACTGACCTGTGACTTTCTTCCCTAGGTCTTAAAATAATCCAACAGACTTCATCGTGGAAAATAGATGATTTTAGTTTTTCAAGGACAGTTTTCTCTTAGTTCAATGAGAATTGTTTTGCTATGGTATCAAATCATTTCTTCAATCAAGTTACTTTATATAAATTATTTCATTTTTCTAAAGGAATAGTAATCCCCTAATCTATTTGTACAAAATTTTAAAAGACTGAGATATAAATAATGACTTCTAAAATAGTTTTCTTTGGGTTCAAATAAATATGAGCCTAAATTTATTGGCAAGAAAAGAGACAAAATAGGTATATGATTTCTTAGATATTCTCCTAAGCTGTTCATGTTCATAGAGCATTCCTTTTGTGGGTATTAACCTGTAACATAGTTATCAGAACATCTCTTTCCTACACAGAGGACTAGAGTACCTCAGGAGCAGCAAGCATGATCAGATATTTACTAAAGACTTGTACTTTTAATGTTTCTGAACCACGTGTTTAAAGTTGTAACAATTATCATTATGTAAATTTCAAATTCTGTTAGGCTTTCCATGATAAGAGGGGCTTGCTGTGAATTTCTGAAGGGAGAGAATCCTAGAAATGAATGTCAGTGTTATGCAATTACTATGGCCTAACAGTCCTTGTTGTAACTGATACCAGTGCTATGTATTAAAATCTTTATTGGAAGAATGGAGCAGACAACTATAACCTGAGTACGTATTTTCAGTTGGGAATTCTGGACACTATTGGCTGAATCAAAGGGCATAGGAGTTAGAGCCTAGCTTACAAAAGCTAGATTATGGAGATCTTTGCCACCATTTCACAGTTTCATCCTAACATCCACACAAGTTCTGTGAGGCATCTCAAAAGTTACAAACTCATCCCGTTTTTCATTTCACTGATTTTTTTTTCTCCCTGTTTTAATAATAATAATAAATAATACCAATTTGGAGGAGTTTTTTTGTGTGTGTGTGTAGACAATAGAAAATTTACTAAAGTAATCTCCACAATGGATAATTTTGTGGTCATTTTCTAATGCCTCAGTGTTACTTTATATGTAAATTTACATTTAATAAATTCTGTGTAACACTGGGTAGCATGAATTCTGCTTTAAAAAACTGAACTGATAACTGTCAATTTCTGTCGAAACATAGAAACATTATTTCTAAAGAAGTACATTGTGTTGGTGGAGGCTGCTTGTTTGTTTCCCGGCCGCCCAGATCCTGAATAACCACATAGAAACTATAGCAATAACGCAATAATGTTTGGCCAATAACTTAATCATATTTTAGGTAGTTCTTATATCTTAAATTAACACATTCCTGTTATTGTATATTGTACCATGAGTTCTGTTGTTTACCTGTAAGGTTCTGGGGTTTTATCTCCTCTGGCAGCTACAACTGTGGTTTACTTTAAGTGCCTTTTTGAGATAGTAGTTGGTATTTAGATTAATTGGGGAAAAACAAAGTATCTCTGTAGCAGTATTAAGCATCCTTTGGGTATTTGTCTAATGGCACAATAACTGAGTCTTGAAGTGGATCTATCCCTAGCATCCTGTGTAACTGCCACATTGCTTTCCTTAGTAACAGTACAAAGAATATATTGGCGGGAATTTGCCTCCCACCAGCAATGGGTGAATGTTGATTTCAACTTACTTTACATCATCACTATCATGAGCTATAAGTGTTTTTAATTTATCTGGTAGTTGTGTCATTCAAGCTACTTCACACGTATACTCCAGGATAACCACATAAAGCATACTATTTGAAGCTAGCACCCACCTGTGAAAGAAAGTACATGGCATTTGTCTATTCTGGCCTGAGTGACCCCACACAGTATATTTTATTAAATTTTTCCAGCTCCATTCACTTGGTTGCAAAGGTCATGATTTAAGTTTTCTTTTAAAACTGAGTAATATTCAATTGTGTACATGTATGGCATTTTCACTAACTAGTGGTCAGTTACCAGAAAGCTAAATTAATTTCAT
>JAQHUG010000181.1:305910-319072 GCA_028555095.1 Dicrostonyx torquatus
AAAAAAAACTAAGAAAAAAATCTTTAAGATGAAGTAGAAAATCTAGATCAATTAAGAAAGGAATATGAAAAATACAAATAAAACCAAAAACAAACAAAAATCTACAACATAAACAGGAAAGGTACATACAAGAAATGTGGGAAAGTAACCTCATATTTCCCACTAGCAAATGCCAAAGAAGAGAAACACACAAACACTACCACCAAAAATAGGAGGAATAAACAATTGCAGGTCATTAATACCACTTAATATCAATGGACACAATTTACCTATAAAAAGACACAGGCAAACAGAATGGATATGAGAAAAGAATTCATCATTATGTTGCATACAATAAACACACCTCAACCTTAAAGACAGACATCGCCTCAGAGTAAAGGGTTGGGAAAAGATTTTTCAATCACATGAACCTAAGAAACACTTACGTATTCTAATATCTAATATCTAACAAAATAGACTTCAAACAAATAAATCAAATGAGATGGAGAAGGACACTTCATACCTATCACAGGAAAAATCCATCAAGACAAAGTCTCAATTCTGAACATCTATGCTCCAAATACAAGCCACTCACATGTGTAAAAGGAACATGACTAAAGCTTAAATTGCACATCAAACTCCACACATTAACAGTAGGAGACTTCAACACCACTCTCACAAATGTACAGGTCTGCCAGATAGAAACTTAACAGAGAAAAAGGAGAACAGATATCAAGACTCAAACAGACTTAATAGACATCTACAAAACATTTCACCCCAACACAAAAGAACATACTTTCTTCTTAGCACCTCATGGAAACTTCTCTAAAACTGACCACATACTTGATCACAAAGCAAACCTCAACAGATACAAAAAAATTGGAATAACCCCCTACATCTTATTGTGTCACTATGGTTTAAAGTTAGAATCCAACAGCAACAGTATTTGCAGAAAGTCTACAAACTCATGGAAATTGAACAGTGTTCAGCTGAACCACTTCTGGGTCAAGGAAATTATAAAGAAAGCAATTTAAGACATATTAGAATTCATTGAAAATGGATTATAACCTACCAAAACTTATGGGATACTTTGAAAGCAGTGCTAAGAGGAAAGTTCATACTACTAACTGCCTACAGAAAGAACTTGGAGAAATCTCACACAGCAACTTAATAGTACACCTGAAATCTCTAGACTGAAAAGAAGTAAACTCAGTCAAGAAGACTAGACATCAGGAAATAATCAAGTTGAGGGCTGAAATCCATAAAATACAAATAAAGAAAGCAATACAAAGAACCAATCTGACAAAGAATTGGTTTTTTGACTAAATCAACAAGATAGACAAATCCTTATGCAAGCTTACCAAAAGACAGAGAGGAAATATGCAAATTAACAAATCAGAAATAAAAAGGGGGACATAACAACAGACACAGCACAGTGCAAATCCAGAGAATCATTATGCCATACTACAAAAACCTGTATTTCACAAAATTGGAAAATTTAAAAGAAATGGACAATTTTCTGGATAGATAACATATACCAAAATTAAATCAAGAGCAGATTAACAATTTAAAGACACCCATAACCCCTAAGGAAATCAAAACCAACTGAGGGTCAGATGATTTCAGCACAGAATTCTACCAGAATCTTTAAGAAGAGCTAATACCAATACTCTTCAAATTATTCCAAACAATAGAAGCAGAAGGGCCAAGGTCAAACTCTTTTTGTGAGGTGACAGTTGCTCTAGTGGGCTTTGTTGACTCCCCATGGGGACCCTTACCCTTTCTGGGGAGTGAATGGGATATATGGTGGAGGGAAGACTGTGGCAGGAGGGGGGATGGAGTGCAAACAGGGATGGTTGTACGGAATAAGAAAATATTGTATCAAAAATAATAATACAAATTACTTATGATAAAGAAAAATGAAAGCTTGAATTGTAGGCATAGATGAGGGACAAGAGAGAATTCCAAATCACTTTCATAAACCAGACCTTGAGCAAGGTTATAGCAGAAAACCTCCATAAACTAAGGAAAGATACACCATAAACCAGACCTTGAGCAAGGTTATAGCAGAAAACCTCCATAAACTAAGGAAAGATACACCCATATGAGTATAAAAGACACACAAATACCAAATAGAGAAAGCCAGAGGAAAGAATCCCCAAAGTATATAACAAGTAAAACACTAAGTATCTAGAAAAAGATTTGTTGAAAGCTACATGAGATACATAGGAAAATCCATCAGAATAGCAGCTGATTTCTAAGTGGAAACTTGGAAAGACAAAAGAGCATGAAGCAGTGTGATGTTCCATGTCCTAAAAGTCAACCTAGACTAACATGCCCAGGCAACTATCTGCTATACATGAAGGAGACCAAAACAACAGCAAAATCCCCAAAGAACAAAATAAGCCAACAAACAGGCAAACAAAAACCTTCCTACCATATAAACTTCAGTGGGATAATATTCTTGTACACTGTAAAGATTTGTCACTCATATTAGTTTAATAAAATGCTGATTGGCAAATATCCAGGCAGGAAAAATAGGCATTGTGACCATAATAGGAGAATTCCGGAAAGAAAAAAGGCAGAGAGTCGCTAGCATCAGCCAGTCACAGTTGAAGCAAGATGAGAATGCCTTACTGAGAAAAGGTACCAAGTCATGTGGCTAAACATAGATTAGAATTGTGGATTAATTTAAACTGTAAGAGATGCTTAAAAATAAACCTGAACTAACAGGCCAAACAATTTATATTTATTAGAAGCCTCCATGTGTTCTTTTGGAACAGAAACTTCTATTTACCATAAACCCAAAAAAGTTTAGAACCAACAGAGCTAATATAAATGCAAAAATAAGTTAGTTAATTTGGACTGAAGGGAGGAAGGAACATAGCTTTGTGACTTTGGAAAGAAATATAAAGTCATAATTACTAAAGCACAAATTATCACTGAGAACACACATATAGCCAAAGGAGAAACACAATGACCTCAATTAGTACATACATTTAAATTTGCTCTTTAATTTTTTTATAGTTGCTAATCCATGTTTATTACATTTCTATTTACAATAGAAGGAAATGGAAACCTCCTAGTTTTCCATTAACTGATAAGCAGATAATGAGAATGTGGTTCATTTACACAGTGAAATATTTTTAAGATGTATTTTTTATTGTTTTTATTGTAGCTCCTTAAATATTAATGGCCTCAGTTTTGCAATTAAAAGACATAGGATAACTGAATGGTTAAGAACTGGATTTTTCCATCTGTAGTTTACAAGAAACACATATTACTTTTAAAGATAGGTACTGCATTATAATAAAAAGATGGACAAAATACAAGAAAGACCAGAAAGCAAGCAGAGATCCATACATAACATTTGGAAAGAAAGACTTCACGCTAAGACTAATCAGAAGAATAAAGAAAGGCATTTTATTCTGATCAAGGGGAGAATCAACCAAAAAGAAGCTACCCAAGCACCAAAGAAAAAACTCTACTCATCAGAATTATTTGCCTAAGAGAAAATAAGGCTTGTAATACAGTGTGTGTATACATATACATATACATATACATATGCATATACATATACATATACATATACATATACATATACATATACATATACATATACATATACATATACATATGTGTGTGTGTGTGTGTGTGTGTGTGTGTGTGTTTCGCTAGCCTTTTTCATCAGGGATCATGGTGCTCCCTTCTATAACAAAAGTCCATCTAGGAACAACCCCAATACAAGACATAAAAAACTCTCTTTTGAATGTTTGGCCAAGATTGTCAGCACAAATCTTAAAATATACAGTGCATTGCTGTTTCTTTGGTACACCCAGAGGAGAAAGGCATTGCTGTTGCCTTAGTAATCCAGAGGAAGAAGGTAAAATCCCATTACTGAAAACACTAAGTGCTTCAGAAACACAGCCTGAATGACTCTTCTGAAGCTCTCATAATACCAGAAGGTGAAGAAGTACACTTAAAAGAAATCCTTTAGGCTGGCTACCCAGTAGATGTGGAGTCCGAATCCACGTGGGCACCAGATGAAGAAAGACACTTATGAGAAATCCCACACTAGCTCAGAATTGAGAATAATAGATACAGAGAAAGTAGACAGCCTTGTCTCATTCCTGATTTTACTGGAAGTGTTTTGAGTTTCTCAGCACATTATGGAACCTTCTCCAAAATTGACTATGTATTCAGTAAAATAGCAAATCTCAACATATACAAGAAAATTGAAATGAGCCCCTGTATCCTTTCAGATCACCATGGGTTAAAACTGAATTTTGGTTACAACAGAAACAACAGAAAGCCTACAGACTCATGGAAGCAGAACAAATCTGTTGAATTTCAAGTTGGTCAAAGGAGAAATAAAGAATTTAAAGAGTTCCTATAATTAAATGGAAATTAATGCACAGCATACCCAAGTGTATGGGACATAAGAAAAGTGGTGTTAACAGGAAATATTATCTAACTAAATGCCTTCATAAAGAATTTGGAGAGATCTCATACTAGTGACTTAAGAGCACACCTGGAAGCTCTGGAACAAAAAGAAGCAGATATACCCAAAAGGAGTAGACAGTGAAATAATCAAACTGAGGGCTGAAATGAAGAAAATAAAAATAAGGAGAAGACTCTAAAAATCAACAAAACAAATAGCGATTCTTTGAGAAAATTGACAGAATAGTCAAAGCCATATCCAAACTAACTAAAGGCAGAGAGAAAGCACCCATATTAATATGATCAGAAATAAAAAGGTGCATAATAACAGACACTAAGGAAATCCAAAGAATCATTATGTAATAGTTCAATTACTTCCACAAAATTAAAAAAAAATCTAAAAGAGATGGACAAATTTCTCAATAGATACAACTTACCTTAGTTAAATCAAGATCATATAAATAATATAAATAGATCTATATCCCCCAAGAAAATAGAAGCTGTCATTAAAAGTCTTCCAACCAATAAAAGTCCATGGCCAGATGGTTTTAGCTCAGAATTCTAGCAGACCTTCAAAGAAAGGGTAATACTAACACTTCTCAAATTATTCCACAAAATAGAAGCAAAAAGAACATTGCCAAAGTGATTATTTGAGGCCACAGTCATCCTGATTCCTAAACCACATGAAGACTCAAAAAAAGAGAAAATGACAGACCAAT
Organism: Dicrostonyx torquatus; assembly: GCA_028555095.1. Classification (NCBI taxonomy): domain Eukaryota; kingdom Metazoa; phylum Chordata; class Mammalia; order Rodentia; family Cricetidae; genus Dicrostonyx; species Dicrostonyx torquatus. The sequence continues at coordinate 311,049 of JAQHUG010000181.1, forward strand.
CTCTTCATGAACATTTGTTGTGTGATTTTTTTTTGTGTTCTGACAAATAAAGCTTGTCTGGAGATAAGAGGGCAGAGATAGCAGCTAGTTAACCATAGAATAAGGCAGTGGTGGCACATACCTTTAATCCCAACACTTGTGAGAAAAAACCAGGAGGTTGAGGAGTTCAAAGTCATTCTGGGCTACATGAGATTGAATCAGTCTAAAAGAGAAACACAGTCAGGCACTGTGGTGTACACCTTTAATTTCAGCATTAGGGAAGTAGAGACCAGAATGTAAAGTGGGTAGAGACAGAATCTTGGTCCCTCTTTTGGTCAGAGGATTAGTAAAGGTAAGAAGTCTCTAGTGGCTGCTGTTCTGCTTCTCTGATCTATGGTCAAGCTTTATTTGCCAGAACACAATATCACTGAAGAAACATTGATACAAAATACTCAAGAGCACACAAAATGAATCCATGAACATATTAAAAAGACCATTCACCATGATAAAGTGAACTTTACCCCAGAGATGCAGGGATGATTCAGTATATGAAAATCTGTAAATGTAATCCACAGTATAAACAAACTGAAAGAAAATCTTCATGATCATGTTATTAGATGCTGAAAGAGACTTTGACAAAATCTAATGCCCTTCATGAAAATGTCTTGAGGGATGCAGGAGTACAAGGGACATAGGTAAATTTAATAAAAGCAACATAAAGTAATAAAATCAAGGTGTTAGCCAATATCAAATTAAATGAAGTCAAAGCATTTTCACTAAAATCAGGAGCAAGATAAGTCTTTCCACTCTCTCCATATCTATTCAATATAATATTTGAAATAATTTTTAAATGCAAAAGGAATTAAACTTGCAATCTACTTAAAACTTAGGACTGAGTAAGAATTCATATTATTTCCTTTATGCCATATTTCAGTTTAATTTTTTGCCAGTTACAGGAAGAATTTTTTCTCCCAAATCTTTCTTGACTTCCACAGATAGCTTTTCCACTTTTTGGCAGTCATATTGATACTACTCTTTATACTTGATTCTTTTCAAGAATTATATTTAAAATTTATGTGTATGTTTGTTTGCCTGAAAATGTGTGCAAACAAGTGTGTCTGGGTATCTGAGGTAGCTAGAATACAGAATATGAAACCCTAGTGCTGGAATTGTAGGAGAGTTGAAGCAGTCTGACATGAATGCTGTGACCCAAACTCACGTCCTCTGCAGAAACAGCTAGCCCTCTTAACTGCTGAGACCTACACTTAAACCCAGTCCACTAACAAATTCTTCCCTAGAAATGACCACAATTCTTTTGGAGTAAAAGAACAGTGTGTCTCTCAAACCAGCAATTGGTTCTCTATGCAAACTGTTACCCACTGTCTTAATTGACATTTGCAGAATAAGGAACATGTATTCATGCTCCATTCAGACTCCTAACAGGACTATGTAACTTTCTAAATTGTCTTGTTGGCAGGAGGGGGACCAGTAGTCATACATCAGATGGCAGGGCAGGGTTAAATTGGGGAGGCATATGACCAAACACTTGCCTAGTGTGCCACAACTTTTTTTTTCTTTAAGATTTCTCTCTTCTGCCACTTGGTGGCACCCACATCCTCCCCCACGTGTCTTTCCACTTCTCAGGCCCAGTCTGAAGTAAAAAGAGGGGTTTGTACATTCATAGGAAGAGGGGTATTTGCATGGAGCCAGCCCACACTTAGACACACAGCGACTAATAAAAAGATTGCCCAGCTATAGTCAGTCCACTGGAATCAGGAAGACAAACGTGGGTGTCTTCATCATGACTTGGGCTCCACTACTCCTCATCTTCCTTCATCACTTTACAGGTGGGTAGATTTAAGGGATTCTGGGAGAGTAACTGTTGTTTTGATCTTTAGCCCATATTCTTCCTGGTGAATGAGGCTTTCTTTTCCTTACTAAATTTTATTATTTCTTTTTAAAGGATCAAGTGCCCAGTTTGAGCTAACTCAACCAAAGTCTGTGTCTGGGTCTCTTGGGAGCACAGTCACCATCTCCTGCAAGCGCAGCAGTGGTAACATTGGAAACTACTATGTGCACTGGTACCAGCAGCACGTTGGAAGTCCACCCACCAATGTGATATACAATGACAATAACAGACCATCTGGGATTCCTGATCGGTTCTCTGGCTCCATTGACAGTTCCTCCAACTCAGCCTCACTGACCATCACTGATCTGCAGATTGAGGATGAGGCTGACTACTACTGCCAGTCTTATGATGATAGTGGCTATAGTCACAGTGATGAGAATCATGGGGAAGTAAGACAAAAACTCCCCAGAGCACCAGCTGTGAAATCATTTGTGAAAAGAAGTACTTTTAGTTCATGTCTTCTGTAAAACTACTGCTATTGGGATTTCCAATTCATAATTGCTTCTAGGTTCACTGCAAGATTCCAGTTTCTCCGCCAACATGTGGATTACCGCACTCTATACATTTAAGTTCAATCCATTAAGTAGAAATAGTTAAAAACAGATATTTTGGAGGTCAATATTACTGACATTTTGTGTCAGAGACTTCATTACACATATAAGCAATTCAGCATCATCTCTGACCATGAGTCACTTGCATATTTTCATGTTTTCCCTCCATTATGACATCACTAACTCTCTGTATTGCCAAATTTATCTGTAACATCAGAAAGCCACACTTGAGCAAGGCCACTATTTCAAGAAGTCAAAGCCCCTAGCTTTGACTCTCACTTAAGTCACGAAGGCATAAGGATGAAGTTTTAGCTCCCCGAGATTCTGTCCCTAACTGCTAAGCAAAACCTGGGTTATCCAACTCTATAGAAGACCTAACCAAGGTCTATACTATAATGTTAAGGGAAAACCTAGTTTACAAATGAATGTTAAAACCCATGCACAGTGGATATGCAAATGTAATACAGCTCTCCCATCTCATGAACTGTCCTTTGTCTGTAAAACTCTGAAAACCATGGTATTGGAATAATGAAAGGTGAAAAAATATGTTCTATGAAAGAACAAAGGAAAACTACAAATCCTGTATATCTATAATATCATTTAGAAGATCTAGGTTCTCATAAGAAAGTGATCAAAATTAAGGCACATCACATTTGTGCATAAACTGAGTGACATTGAGAAGGGAAACATATTTGGAAAGCAAAACTAAGCAAACTTTTGCATATCCTCTCAATTATGTTACATACAGGATGAAAACAACAGCTGACTGGGACAGATGGATTACTCACCCATCCAAATTCTTTCTTACATTTTTTTCAGTTTTATATAATTTTCCATTTTCTGGATTTTTAAACATTATAATATGCATTTCCCCTTTCAATATCGTTCCCATTTTTCTGGTATAGATAAATTAACTCCTCATGGGAAGAGTGAGGAAAGCACTAAGAGTAAACTGAGGCAATAATATAAGGAATGGAATTAATTAAGCTAAACATGTAATTAATTATGTAAAAATATACATTCTAATGTAATCATGGCAGTGAAGAATAAGGAAAGAGATCAGTTTAGGATCATCATGGAGGGGGCATAGGAAGACTTGGAGAACTGTCTATACTAATAGAGGAAAGGGATGAAGCTAATATGACTACACTGTTTTGTCAGGGATTTGAATCAGTTATCACAGGGCAATATGCATGGGCACTGGAACACTGGTTTGGTTAATACTTTAGACTCAATTTGATGATTACATAAAACGTCAAAAAATATTATGGAGACATTCCAAAAAATTGAAAATGTTAAAAAAATATAAAACAATGCTTTGCTTTGTCCATTGTTAGACATGTAGATTGCTGACAAGGTGTTTGTGGTATGAAGGATTGGCAGGTACATGATATTCCTGGAATGCTGGAGTCTCGGGAGAATAAACCAGACATTTTAGAATTCAGTTGTCTTCTGAGGTGAGCAACTGTGGAAGATATCATAGTTTCAATGAGTGTGGAATGAGTCTAGCTGCAGAAAGCAGGAACTGAGGTTAAAGACAGGGAACTTAAGAAAGTATGCACTGTACCTCCAGGCAGCGGTAGAATTCATTTTAGAGAGACAGCACTACAAAGACAAAGGACCTTCCCTGCATTTTCCAGTCTCATAAAATGTGTGGCAAATAATGTATGCTGAGAAATGGTCTTCAGATTTTGGCTCGAGGGGAAAGTTATTTCAAGTCAGCACTGTGAAGAGTTCTATTTAGTGTGAACCTGTCTGAGGTGGGCCATTTCCACAGTTAGGCTTTTCACAAAGTACGGGAGAGTATGCTGTTGGCATATGGTATATAGTGGAATGAAGGGGCACAGCTGCAGCATCCTACTCTGTGTAGTTCTGTCTGAGATATAGAAAGACCAGAGGAAACAATGACTTCCCCTGGTCCACAAACCACTTCCTCTGGCTTTAGGAACGCTACACAAGTATATACAGAAGACTTTAGATCACAGAAAAGCACTTCTTTTTGGGTTGTGTCAACCTAAATAACAGAAGGACAGGTCTGGTAGCATCCAGCAGGGTTCTATGTACCTGCTCACACAAATGAATGGCTGGTGGATGAAAAATAACGAGCTTTATTTGATACAATTCAAATTCAAAAAACCTTTTATAGAGCTAGAGTAGGCATTTTGAACAAAATCTGTGGCATTTCATGATACATTTTACACTTTGAATTTCCTATATACTTTATTTTTTTTCTTTTTTTCCTATATACTTTATATAGTTATCTACCACCCACTCACTCAATATGATGTTTTCTAGATCCATCCATTTTCCTGCAAATTTCAAGATGTCATTTTTTCTCCTTTGTAGTGCTTCATTGTGCAAATGTACCACATTTTCCTTATCACCTTCCTTCTGTCAAGGGGCATTTAGGTTGTTTCCAGGTTCTGGTTATGACAAACAATGCTGTTATGAACATAGTTGAGCACATGTCATGTGGTACGAATGAGCATTCATTGAGTATATACCCAAAAGTGGTATTACTGGGTCTTGAGAAAGGTTGTTTCCTGATTTTCTGAGAAATTGCCACACTGAAATCCAAAGGGGCTGTACCAGTTTGTACTCCCACCAGCAATGGAGGAGTGTTCCCTTTACCCCACAACCTTTCCAGAATAAGTTGTCATCAGTGTTTTTGATCTTGGCAATTCTTACAGGAGTAAGATAGAATCTCAGAGTTGTTTTGATTTGCATTTCTCTGATGGCTAAGGATTTTGAGCATTTTCTTAAGTATCTTTCAGCCACTTTAGATTCCTCTGTTGCAAGTTCTCTCTTTAGGTCTGTACTCCATTTATTTATTTGATTATTTGTTCATTTGATGACCAGTTTCTTAGATTATTTGTATATTTTGGAGATCTGATTTATGTCTGAGGTTGGTGAAGATCTTTTACAATTCTTTAGGCTGGTACCATCACCAAATTTAGGTCTCCTTTGTGGGAAGGCTCAATCACTAAGTGCTTAGTTACTTCCATGATGGCCATGCCACTATTGGGTTATTGGATGTTTCTAGTTAGGCTAGTGTCTACTCTTTCTATTAGAGTTCATAGATGGGTTATCATGGGGTTTATTTCTCTCCTTTGATAGCATGGACAGCATCTTCTTAAACTATGCAAACTATCCAGTAGACATGAATCTTATGGGTGAGTACCAGCTGGATCCAATATTTCATTCCTCAGCTATGTTATGTTATCAGTAGGAGGGTCATGTTATGGAAGAAAAATAAAGCTTTAATTGTTTGGGATTTCTAAGAAGGTAACCCATTCTTGGAACTTGACTGATCTTTTGTTAGTCTGTGATGTCTAGTGGGAACATTGCTACCCTGTTATATGGTAACTCCATTTTAAGTCTTTTTATATTTTTGGTTGTGAGCCTAGCCTTTAACGGCTGAGCCATCTCTCCAGCCCTTAAGTCTTTTTAAAAACATATGCATATGTAAATATTTTAGAAAGTTTCTACAGTGTTAGATTTCCATATGCCTTTTTAAAAATACCTTTATTGCTATGTATCCCTCTCTCCATTCCCTTATCTTCACTGCCTTTCTACTCCCAACACTAATTTAGCGATCCTTTTTTTATTATTCTCCTTTAACCTTTTACACCACTGAGTTCCATCTTGTTTCCTTTGAAGTTCTCTGATACAGCTCATTACTAATTTCCAGACCTATATGGATTTTCTACATAAACACACATATCGAAAGAGTGGAAGCTAATGTTCACAAATGAGAGAGGCATGTTTTTCACTTGGTGTTTCTATTGCTGTTAATAGATATCAAGACCACAGCAACACTTATAAATGAAAAACATTTAATTGGGGTGGTTTACAGTTTCAGAGCTTTAGTCTGTTATTTTGGCAGAACATGGCAGCATATAGGCAAACATGGAACTGGAGAAGGAGCTGAGAGCTCTACATCTTGATCTTCAGGCAGCAGGATATGAACTGAGATACTGGGCATAGCTTTAGCATAGAAGACCTCAAAAGCCTGCCCCCTCGGGTAAACAATTTCTCTACCAAGGCCACACATACTCCAACAAAGCCATGCCTCCTAATACTGCCACACCTTATAAGTTTATTGGGGCTAATTATGTTCAAACTTTCTCAACTTGCAATGTTTATCTTGCGGGCTCTGTGTTACCTTACTCAAAGTGATTGTTTTCAGAGTCCTACAAACTGCCCTTTCTATGTAATTAAGGATCTAAGAAATGAAGTGGGAAATATACAATTCTGGGGGGTTAATATCTTCCCAAATAACATATAGGGATACCCTGTAGACTTAAATGTGTCCTCAAATGTGCCTCAGGTTTCATGTTCAGTTAAATGCAAATCATTATTCTAATAAAATATGTGCCAATCTATAATCCATATTCTCTCTTTCTCTTGAAGGTAATTGCTTCATTCATAGCAGTTTGTTTGGTGCATATTTTGGAGGAGGCAGACTTCTTCAATTTCACAATCTTCAGATATCCTGTCATCTACTGCAATGGTTGAGAGTAGAGTTCATGTTCTTTCTGAGGCTTGCCATCCGCAATAACAAAAACAGACCCAGAATATTAGAAGGAGTACTTGGTGCCTCTGGTTAGATATAATGGTGTACTTGTGTAGAAAGCACTGGATTTTGTGCTGAGCCACCAGGGCTAGTAATTGTAAAAGTCAGGAGTATTTTATTTTTATCTTTTTTTACTTAATTTATTTATTAGATTTTTTTAAAAAAAAATCAATCCAAATTTCCACTCCCTCCTCTCCTCCCATTCCAGCCACACACCCTCCCACCTCACCCACATCTAAGAGAGGGTAAGGTACATTGCTTTGTGGAAGGTCTAAGGCCCTCCCTACTACATCTAGGCTGAGCAAGGTATACATCCAAATAGAATAGAATCCAAAAAAGCCAGTACATGCAGTAGAGATAAATCCCAATCCTACTGCCAGTGGCCCCTTAGTCTGCCCCAGCCATACAACTGTCAACCACATTCAGAGGGACTAGTTTGGTCCTATGCTTGTTCCTCCCCCAGTCCAGCTGGAATTGGTGAGCTCTCATTCGCTCAGGTAGACTGTTTCAGTTGGTGTCCTCATTGTGGTCTTGATCTCTTTGCTCATATTCTCACTCCTCCCAGCTCCCAGCTGGACCTTGGGAGCTCAGTCCAAAAGAAGACACCACAGTGAACACTGGAGCTGAGGTGCAAATTCCTGTGGATCTGAAACAGAATGGACCACTCATTAATGGACCCTAGCCATTAACAAAGGACATTAAGCTTATAGCTCACAAGCCTAGAGAACCCAAATAACATGGTTAACCCAAAGAAAAGCATATATAGATCCTCCTGGAAGTCGGAAGCAAACAAGATTGCCAGGCAAAAGTTGGAAACACGGGTGTGGGGATGGGGGTGGAGCTAGGGGTTGGGGATGCGGTAGGTGAAAGGGAGGGGGTAGAAGGGAGAAGGAAGAACTGGGGAGAGCCTGGGGGTGGTGGAGGGTGGAGAGAGAGGAAGAGTAGATATTGGAGAAGGGAATAAGATATCTACATTAAGGGAGTCATTTTGGGATTGGCAAGAGACTTG
>JAQHUG010000181.1:418150-430331 GCA_028555095.1 Dicrostonyx torquatus
TCTGCTGCTGAAAGATGAAAGACAACAAGTTTCTTGTTCTAAACTGCCATGTTTTTGTCTCAGGTCAGAAGGGTGAGGAAAAGTGATGTGGGATGTCCTTATGTATATGTGTTGCTTTTGATGGTTGATAAATCAAGCTTATTCATGGCCCCAAACAGCTTTATTCATCAACCAATAAATGCAACACATATACAGAACAACATCCAGTATCAGAAAGGGATGGCCATCTAGGAAGTGTCATGCCTTTATCAGCTAGTCATGTCTCTTCCTATTTGGATTTTACCATAGAGTCTTTCTATTTCCTATTCCTTCCATAGTGACAGTTATCTCTGGTTCTAAGGGTAAAATTTAGACTGTAGTAAGTAATTATTCTGGGGAAGGTGGCTTAGTTTCCAGTAGCAGACATTAGTTTCCTCTTCATTTTTGACCTTTTATCCAATGAGACAACTTCTAAGTTGACTTCTGGCAACTTCTGCTACTGAAAGGAGTGCACCAGAAAGTGGGTCTTAACAGATTAAAGTGGAAAATTTTACTTTATTTTTCTTATTTGTTAAAATTTATTTTTCTTTATGTTTACAGGTGTTTTGTTTACCTATTTGTAAGTACACTGCAAGTATATATGAACCTATGGTAGTCAGAAGAGGGTGCACTTTCACCTGGCCTTGGTATATGATCAGTTGTAAGCATCCATGTGGTAGGGATTGGAACCCAGGTCATTTGCAAGAAAAAATGCTCTTAACTGCTGAACTAACTCTTCAGACCCTATTCTTTACATTTTAAAATTCATATTCTACAACTTTATTTCTAAATATTCCTTTTCTCTCACCTTTACTCATTCATTTTTTGAGATTGTAGTTTGATTACAAAACTTCTCTCCTTCATTTTCTCTCCATTCTTTCTTTCTGAACTATCTATATGCATCTTACACTGGGAATAAGAAAATGTCATGAAGTCTCTTTTGCTTGAAAACTATGCTGAGACAATTAATTTTATATTAAACTTCATGAGCTCAGCTTAGGTTTGACTAGGTTAACATGTAAAAATAAGTCATATTTCATGGAACAAATTCAAAAATCCAGAAAAGAATAAATAAAGAGAACCGACAATGAGGTTAGAGAACAGCTAACAGTAAGGTTGGAGTGTTGAGCTATATGGATCAATTTTCCCCAATCTTGTTTCATTTTCTTTTTTTTCTTTTCTTATTGCTTTATAAATAATACCATTAAAAATTTCTACTTCCTCCCCTCCTCCCACTTCCCTCCAACTTCCCGACTCACCCTCTCCCCTCCCCCTCCAGTCCTAAGAGAGGATAGGGTATCCTGTCCTGTAGGGAGTCCAAGGCCCTCCCCCACTCCATGCAGGCTTAGGAAGGTGTGTATCCAAATAGACTAGGACACCACAAAGTCAGTATATGCGGTAGAGACAATGCTCCTCAGTCTGCCCCAATTGTCAGCCACATTCAGAGAATCCAATTTGATCTCATGCTAGTTCAGTCCCAGTCTAGCTGGCTTTGGTGAGCTCCAATTAGATCAGGCACACTGTCTCAGTGGGTGGACCAACCCCTCGCAGTCCTGACTTCCTTGCTCATATTCTCCCTCTTTCCTCTCTTCAACTGGACCTTGGGAGCTTAGTCCAGTGATCCAATGTCAGTCTCTGTCTCTATCCCCATCTGTTAGAAGACAATGGATGGAAGAAGAAAACACTATCCTGAGTGAGATAACCCGGACCCAAAAATATGAATATGGTATGTACTCACTCAATAGTGGATTCTAGCCATAAACAAAGGACATTGAGCCTATAATTCGTGATCCTAGAGAAGCTAAATAATAAGGTGAACCCAAAGAAAAACATATAGATCCTCCTAGAAATTGTAAGCAGACAAGATCTTCAAACAAAATTTGGGAATATCAGTGGGTCACAGGTTTGGACAGTCAATTTTTCTCATGTGAGATAAAAAGATTCTACGGTTACGTGGTCTTAGAACTTGTTCAGAAGTAGGAGAACATAGAATCATTATGAAGATGGAGGGTACATATTTGGTTCAAGACAGGTCTTTAAAGGAAGAAAATAATGGACATTGGGTTGCGCTAGTATCATAATAGTAGAGAAAGAGAAAAACAGAGAGACTAGGGTATCTAAGTTGTTTATATAACTAATTTCTCTTCGATATTGCTTTCATTTCCAGAAAATTTCTGTAGTCACAGGTAGGTAACAGTTTACCTAATATTATGGTTTACAGTTGAAAAATGTAAGCATATTAATGTATTGAAAGCTCAGACTCCATCTTGTGGACATGTTTTGAATACAAACCTGAGTTGTGAAAATGGATCACTCTTGATATCTGGTTTCTAGGCCTGTCTGCAGTTCCAGAGACATCTGAACTGTTCTCTATGCCATACTCCCACTCTAGTAACTGATTTTCTATGTCAGGATTTCCCAGATATCAAGACGCAAAACTTTCAAATTTGTGAGGTCAAATAAACACTCTCTACCTTTAGTTGTCTCTGAGTTATTTTAGTTATTTAGGTACTGTACTGAAAATGATCAAATTATGTTGCATAAAATTTTAAAAACAACAAATTTTAATAGTCTAAAATAACACTAAGAATTATGTTATTAAGCAATACAAAGGGTTTTATGAGTTTAAGTAGATTCAGTGGGTAAAGAAAATGGTCAAATAGAAAAAAAGAGTCAAAATGTGCCCAAGAGATACATACAGACCAAGGGACATGCAAACACCTCTTAAAAACACAAAATTGGATACATATTATGGTGTAGAAGGGTTCTTCTCTATTTGGGTTGCTTTCATTGGTTGAATAAAGAAACTACCTTGGCCTTTTGATAGGGCAGCCCTTATGTGGGTGGAGTAGACAGAACAGAGTTCTGGGAAGAAAGGAAGTGTGGGAGACACCAGGCTTCTCAGACCTGAGATGGATGTAGGTCAGAATCTTCCTGGTAAGACCACTACCTTGTGGTGACTTACAGACTACTAGAAATGGGTTAAAATAATATGCAAGAGTTAGCCAATGAGAGGCTACAACTAATGGGCTAGGTAGTAATTTAATTAATATAATTTCCATGTGGTTATTTCGGGTATTAGCTAGTTAGGGTCAAAAGTAGGCCCACAGCCAGGAGCCAGGGGCCGGGAACACAGACCGCTCCTCAGCGGGGTCACAGCCACTAGCCTCATTGCTACAATATAAGATAAAGAACTTTAAAATTAAAAAAAAAGAATTTTGCTACGAAAATCATCCCCAAATACCCTTGAGCTTGTTTTGTGTTGACCATCTATTTCTGGCCAAAGGACCTGCACTAATTACACCTAGTGTTACTCTGTTGGAGGAATGTAACATTTTCTTTGTTAGAGGTTATAAATCTGAGATAGTTTCTGTATTAGAGTTGGTGCTTGTGTCTACTTCCCTCTCAGTTCTGGAAGCCCATCTTGCTTAGACCTATGCAGGTCCTGTGTGTGATGCAATAGAATCCATGACTTCATATGTGGCTTAGTCCTGTTGTAACTAGAATGTTTTGTTTCTTTTGTGTCTTTTATTACCATGGGTTCTAACAATCCTTCACCATCCTCTTCCACAGAGTTCTGTGAGCCATTAGGGAATAGATTTGATGGAGACAACATGCATAGAATTTATTATTCCAAGATCTCCCAACTTATGTACTTTATCCAGTTTTAAATTTATCCATTTGTTCCACTCCACTGTAGGAGAAAGTTTCCTGATGATGGCTAGGCAAGTCATTGATTTCTGAGTACAGCAGGATGTCATTAGAAAACAGTGTGTTGCTATATTCCTTTATCAGAAGAGTAATATATGTTTTCTCTCATGTCCTTGGCCTATCTGGTCTCAGGTTCTTGGCTCCACAAGCAGTGTCAGGGATGGGTTCTGTATTATGGTGTAAGCCTTAACTCCAATAAAAGAACTGTGATTGCTCCCACATTTGTGTCACTATTACAATACTGTATTTTGCAGGTAGGTTATTACTGTAGATTGGAGAAATTGTGGCTGGGTTGGTATTTTGCTTTTTCTTCTAATGGTGTGCAGATTATTTTCTATTAGCAGGGAAAAGTAAATAGAGGTAAAGGCTCTAGTTGAGCAGCAACTCAACTTTTCCATGTTCAGTGACTTATGCAGGTGTTGTCTTCAGTAAGAGAGATTTACCATCATTTTGGACAGAGTAACCAATATTTCTGGTAATACCCTGGATTCTTCGCAGCTACCCATGCAGCTCCATTGTCCAACAACTCAATTAGATCTAACCCATTTCTAGTAGTGCTGGTTTCAGTTGCTGGGAATGTATCTATTTGAGACTTTCTGTTACCCATCATTTGGTGAGTCACCATTATTTAGTGATTCCATTTAGATTTCTTTCACAGATGTAGAGTTTCGAGAATCATCTACTATATTTGATTTTCATTTGTTGTTTCCCCAAACAGCCTAAGCTATTTGCAATGTCCTTTGTTATTCTCTACATACTGATGGTGTATCCCTACTACTGAAGAAGACATCTACATAAATCACTGAACTTGATGAAGATAAGCTGGTGTCTATCTGGAGAATTCATGTCTACTGACCAGTGCTTCTGATACTAGAAGATAATATGCACACTACTAGAAATGCAATCTCAAAATCTAAAAAGCTCTCTACCATTGTAACCTGACTACAAGATACACCAGTGAAATAACAGCACAAAAATTGTTTAATAGACCAGTATCCTACTGGCTTTAAGGCCCACTGCATCAGATAGAACTGTGGCATGACACTACTTGAATTACGTAGAATCAGAGACTACTTCTGCCAGTCACAGCAATAAACCAGTAAACCAAATACTACTGTTGCGCTAAAGGACTGATGCTTATAAACTACCCCAATAAAATGACCCCTATGACACTACTAAACTCATAGATCATTGTCTAAATTGGCCATCGTCAGTAAAGTTTCAGAGATTAATAACTGAACTATGAGCAGAGAAAAAAAGACGTCGAAACACTCAGTCCCAAATAGCATGTTTCCAATTGATCCTACCCTTCAATACTCAGGGAATTTTTTGCAACAGGAGGTAGAAACTTCGCAAGATTCAGTGGTAGTACAATGCATCAAAGAAACAAGGCTTTCTAGATACAAGACTGATGAACATATGAACTCACAGTGAATGTAGCAACATATGCAGGACTTGCACATGTCTCTGCTATATGTGGTCCCAGTGTTAAAAGAAATAAACAGAAAAGCCCATTCCTACAACCTTATCTAAAATTTATTGCTTCCAGTAGAAAAATTAGTTTTCTCCAATGGGTTCTCATTGAGTATACAAACCACACTTAAGGGAAGAATTCATGCCAAGATTAAATGGTCAACACAAAAGTGTCTTAACAGTATTCAGGAGTCTTTTGTCTCAAGGTGCTTTGTCTTGGCAATTTTTTTTGTTAGAGATCTTTTGTTTGTATCTTATTGTTTGTATGCATTTTTTCTATATGCTATTATAAGTGTATTACCATATTGTACTTTTTCTTTGATTCTTTTATCTGTTTATTTTGTACTACTAGGTTTTATTATTGTTGTTATTACTTTATGTTATTATATGCCTGTTTGTTTTCCAATGAGACATAAAGTGGATGGAAACTATGAAAGACCAGGAATGAATTGAGGGAGGAGAAATAGTAATAGATTGTAACATGAGGGCCTGCTTGTTTGGGGTTTCTGTCTTACCCGGTCCCCCAGCTATTTTAGTCCCAGAGAAAATCACACAGATGTCTCCAGAAGATTATAAACTGATTGGTTCATTAGCTTAGGCTTCTTATTAGCTCTTATAGCTTATATTAACCCATTATTCTTATCTATGTCAGCCACATGGCTCAGTACCTTTTTCAGTCAGGCAGGTCCATCCTGATTCTTTAGTGATCTGGGGAGGTATGGGAGGAATGGGCTTCCTCCTTCCCAGAATTCTCCTGCTCTCACCTCTACTACCTGTCTGGTTTTCCTGCCTATACTTCCTGCCTGGCCTATCAGCGTTTATTTAAAACATGATTGACAGAATACAGACAATTCTCCCACACCAATAGATTATATGTGTAATATTTTTAATTTAAAAAGATCCACAAAACAGAGTATGTTTACAATAGACTAACTAAAATAAGGTACAGAATAAACACTGTTTATAGAAGATAAAAATATATTGGTTGAGAAACACTTAAAGTAATGTTTAACATCTTTTGCCATCAGGTGAATGTATTCAAAACGACTTTCATCAAATCTCCCTTAGATTGAAAAGTTTAATAAAACAAATTAAAGAGCATGATGGAGAGAATATGGAGAAAGAGGAATATTTATTCATTGCTGATAGAAATGTAAACGAAAACAGTCACTATGGAAATTGTTGTAGTGCTTTCTTAGTAAGCTGGAATAGTTCTTCTTCATGATCTAGGTATACCACTCTAGGTATATGCCCAAGGACTAGACATTCTAATTCAGAGAAACTTGTTACCCAAGTTCACTGTTTCCCTATTTATAATAACCATCAATTAGAAACAGCCTATATTTCTAACAACTGATGAATGGATAATAAAAAATGTGGTACACTTGCATAATGGACTATTTATTATTCAGCTCTTAAAAAAAACCAAAACTATAAAATGCTCAAGTAGATCGATATTGCTAGAGGAAAATGTTTTTGAGGGAGGTAACATAGATCCAACAAGACAAATACTATGTTTTCTCTTATATTTAGATGATAACATTTAACTTCCTAATCTGTGTGATATAATCTGCTTATCCAGAGAATTTATCTACCTTGTATGGAAGCAGGAAGGAGATAATATCCCCCCCAAAAGAAAATAGAATATAGTGTTGTAGAGAGTAAAAAGGAAAACAAGGATATAGGATTAAATAGTGAAGGGATGTGATAAAGGGAAGGAGGCACATGGAGAAGGACAACTAATACAACTGAGCAAAGGTTACCACAGAACCCACTAACATCACAAAATAGTGTTAAGGCTACTGTTTGCTGTCCACAACCTGACAGGTCCTGGTCTGACGACGAGTTTCCTAAGTCATCAAACATGTAGAAATTAAGTTGGTGCCTAACTAGAATCTTCATCTCTACCGACTTGGCATTCATAGTGCTGAAACGTCCTCTTCACATTACCTGCGAAAAAAAGTGTAACCCTTAATACTTTCCAGATATAAACCTCAGAAACTAAGAAAATCATCTGTGTGCAAGACATACTGGCACGATATAACACAAATGTTATGAAAAATCATGAACCTCTCTGTTTGGATATCAGTCTAATAACTGACAATGCCAATGTGACCAAGAGCCTGAAACTGTATAGTCCCAGACCTACTAGACATCTTAGTTTTATTATTCTTCTAGAAAAAGTACAGTCAAATGAATCCTAATAGTGTATTGTTATTCACATTGATCAGTGCTTCATGCAAATGTCATCAGAGAGACTTCTACTTGCAGTAGATAGGAATCAGCCTAGAGACCCATGTGTGTACAATGTGCTGAGAGCAAGAGTCTTTGAAGTCCTTAATGCTTTCACCAAAACCTTCCTCTCAAGGCTCAGAAGACAAAGACAGATTGCAAGAACCAGAGGTGGTAGGTACTCCAAAAAATATCTTCCAGATGTAACACAATGAATGCACATATAAAATCACAGATACTATGACAACACACACAAGATTTGCACAGGTTCTAGGCTGACAGGGTTCTACCATTGAGGTGGTCAAGTAGACAATAAATCCCATCCCTAGCCAAGAAGAAACAAGAGAAAAAATGTGTTTGATGAAAATCTATTTACAACAGCAGATATTATCGGATATATCAACCACTTTCTCAGATATGACCTTAGCTGGGGATATTTCTCTACAGAAAATAGAGTCAATGGACTTTTTTGTTCCATTTTGGCATTTTTGTCTTATTAGTCTTTTGTTCTCTGGTTTTATGCATTTTATTTTATCAGAGATAGCAATAATAGGTAGGTAGGTGGATATGAGGAGACATTATTTGGGTAGCTAGGTATGGATAGGATTGAGGGGAGATAAGGAAAGGGGGAAACATGATAAAATTAAATTTTATAAAAAAATTGGAAGATATTTTCTGTTCCTTTAGCCTGGATTTCTTTTCCTTTATTCATAGTTTTTTTTTCTTCCAGAGTGTTCCAAATTTACTGGATGTTTTATATTCAGATATTATATTTGGCAGAGTTATTTATTTCTTTTAGCTATTTTTTCAAGATCTGAAATTCTGTCTTTCTTTACTTTTAATCTGTTGGAAAAGGATTTGTTTTGTTTCACATTTTGAAATTTTAATTTCCAATGTCATTTAAGATTGAGTTTTTATTAATACTTCTACTTATTTGTTAAAGTCTTCTTTCATGTCTCAAGATTTTTCATGATTTTTTTCAACTGTGTTTTCACAGTTTTTATTAAAGCATTTATTCGTACTTTCTTAGGGTTCTTTCACACAGTCAAATTTGAATGTTTGAAGCTCTTGTCTTGTACTTCACCTAAATTGATTTTTCAGGCTCTGAGACAATAGAAATCACGGATTCTTGAGGAAGCATATAATGTTGGTTCCTTACATGTGTGTTTTTATTCTTGGATCTGTGCTTCCTGAATTATGTTGACTGAAGTGTTTCTGGTAATAAATAATTGGTCTCATATTTGTTGGGTGAGTGTTCTGTTCTTTTTAGCTAATGCCCACTCTGAGTCCTAGCCAAGTGTGGCAGCTGGAAGATCCCTGACTCCCTGCCAAATATGCTACATTGAGATTCCCTGATAGGAAATTATTCTTGAGCTCAGCAAAGATTAACAAGAACACAGATGAACTACCAAAATGGACTGAAGCTGGAAGCTGGATATAACAAGGGTTCCTGGATCCCCACCAGTAGACTGATTCTCATATGGATTGACTAAAGAAGAGGGACTCACACAGAAAACCTGTAGCAACACTAAGATTATGTCTGGAGAAAGTGAAAGAGAGGAAGGGAAAAAGGGTAACAATTTACTCCTTGAATTCCAGCCTAATGTGGCAGCTGTGTGTTCCTGATAGATGAAGATTCTGTGGTTCAGTAGTGTCCAGAGGCTAAGAAAAGGGTTAAAAAAAAGAATGAAAAGTGCTGCCAGAATAATTGAAGAGGCTCTGGTGACATTCTATTGATCTTAGGTTCCAGGAGACCCTCTTAAATTCATTGAGACAATCAATCACATCTCTCAGGAGGACCCAGAAGTACCAATCTTTAGATTAGAAACCCTGAAGTTATTTAAGAAGCTGCTCCTGGCAACACATGACTTCACATTTCCAAACCTCCTTGTTACAGGAATTTGTAGATGAGCAAAATGAACACAAATACCAATTTTAATAATGATGAATGGCTTTAAGTCACTGATTCACTCATTTGTTTTTTTCACAGCTTGTTACATAATCTATATTTCACAGTACTGTCAAGTCATATGTTAAGAAGATACTGCATGGAGCAATCTAAAATCTATTGTTGACTTGTTCTTCAGGTGAAAATTGAATTTTCAAATTAATTGTAAAATAAAATTATTATAAATTAATATGTCATAATGATGTCTTGCCTATTGAAGAGAAATTGTGTTGAACACCAGAACATTCAGGGTATGGAGCACAGAAATCTGATATTTACCAAGATGCTGTGGGAGAGGAAGGAATGAGAAAGACAGAATACTCTCTGTCCTTTGATGGAGCATGGCATATTGGGATTGAAACTGAAATAAGCAACTCATTGCCCTATGTCATCTATGTTATACACCCTTGGCTTACGAAAAGCTACATTTAGCTCTATCCACTTTAGAATAGGTACTTAAAGTCAGAGTCCTGTATTGTTGAGTAGATGACAGAGAACAGATAGCAATGCCCAGACACAAACTGGGTGTCCCCAGCATAGCCTGGACAATCACTGTCACTTCTTAATTTTTTCTGATTTGTAGAAGACCTGCCAAGGCTTTGCCTTCTGCTTAGTGACAAAATGACTTCAATGTTGGCATCTACTGTGAAAATATTACAGGTACTTTGTTTGAGTGGGTCCTTGACAATGATCCCTCCAGTGTCCTGAACCTTCTGACCTGCCATCACTTTAAAACTTATCCTGCACTGCAGAGGTGATTGTGTTATGCATACTTTGCTGTTTAGGAGAAAGGGGTGCAGAAACAATGCATAGAGAATCAACAGGCTCAAAGCTAACACTGATCAGCCTCATATCTCCCATTGGTGGCCCAGGTTCCACCTGGGATCATATCCAATAACATAATTATCTGAACGGTGAACTGTTATTGTGATGATGGCTAGTCCATGATATGGATGGTGGTGAGTTGCCCAGCACTCACACTGGTCATGCTATGTTCTAGAAATTTCAAACTTGAATCAAGTATATGTTCATTTTTATAATGAACCAGATTTTTGTTTTGTATTTCTTTGTGAAAAACTCCAATGTTTATTATACTGCTCCTAGGAAACTGAATTTTGAAGCACCAATTACATAAAAGAATAAAATAGTCTAATTACTGAAGACAGAACTAGTGGAATCTTAATGGCTGCCTCTGGTCTTGAAACCTACTACCTTTTTCCATGGAAATTAAAGGAAAGAGACTCAACAGTGAGTGTGCCTATGATCTGGGGACAAGAACCTTCAGGTCTGAGAGAACAGGGATCTCTAGCTTCAATTCACTTGTGTTCAGGAAAGATTCAAAGTTCTCTAGCAGGAAATAGGAGACATGTGTGATCAAATAGCAGCAGCAATCAAAATGGTGGTGATAGATGATAAAAATGAGCCTGAGCATCCATAACAAAACACCAGATTTTACTTCTAAAATCCAGGTTGCTGGATTGGACAGTATCATTCTTACTTCTTAAGCACATAAATGGCCAGTATATTACAGATGCTGTCAACATTTTTGTGAACTTCTCTGTTGCTTGGAAATAAATAAATTTTATCCACTATTTCTATTGTTTGAATAGAAAAGATTCAATAATTAGTATAAAGTGATAACCATCACATTATTTTTCATGCCTGCTATCACAGCATTAGGCTGGAATTCAAGGAGAATATAATGTGGAAATGACTGGTATAAATATCTGGGGTTTATGGCATTGCTGTCACATGCCTTTAATCCCAGCACTTTAGAAACAGAGGCAGGTGAATCTCTGCATTTGAGATCAGCCTGATCTACACAGCCAACTCCAGGTCAGCCAATGCACACACAGAATACCTGGCTCAAAGAAAGAGAAAATCAGATATTCAAAATCAAATAAAAATAAACATTAATACATGATATATGAGTACAGTTGAATGAACTCAGAAAGTTATCTATTTATCTATCTATCCATCTATACATCTATCTGTATGCAAATATATATACATATGTTTATACATGTAACAATAATATAGTAGAGATTAAGAGTGTGGTAAAGTAGACATAGGAGAAATTGGCTTAGAGAGAAAGACATACAGGGCTCATTTATGAATTTTTAAAATTCCTTTATATATTTATTATACTACTGTGCTATGCCTGAGAATTTCCTGGTTTAGTCACTCCTCACTCAGTTCAGTTTTCAGACTGTGTCTTAAAATTACACTGTTATGTGACACACATTTGTGAAACAAATATATACAAAAAAACATGTGAACATACAAACTCACATACACACACAATAGAGTGAAGTATGAATATCACCCCTGTGGTTACTTGTAGGAACATACACTATCTTCTTTCCTGCACACTGGTTACTACTACTCTGTACTAGTCATAGGAATTTGAAGAATTTGAAGCAAACACAGAGTAACCTGGATGCCTGCATTACATTTTTTCAGGTTAAAAGAATTTTGAGGTGTGTATCTTGTAAACAGCAAAATGTTGGATCCTGTTTTCATATCCATTCTCTTAACCTGTGCCTTTTTATAGATGAGTTGAGACCATTGATATTAAGCGATATTAATGACCAGTGGTTGTTAATTCCAGTTATTTTCTTTCTTTTTTTTTTGGTTGTAGAGTTTGTGTGTTTCCCTTGGGGGTAGGCAAAAGGGAGACAGGTAGAAGGGAGAAGGGAAGAACGGGGGAGAGCTTGGGGGTGTGGGAGGGTGGAGATGGAGGAAGGGTGGATATTGGAAAAGGGAATAAGATATCTACATTAAGGGAGTCATTTTAGG
>JAQHUG010000181.1:527211-545304 GCA_028555095.1 Dicrostonyx torquatus
AGACAGGGTTTCTCTGTAGCTTTGGAGCCTGTCTTGGAACTAGTTCTTGTAGACCAGGCTGGTCTCGAACTCACAAAGATCTGCCTGCTTCTGCCTCCCAAGTGCTAGGATTAAAGGCATGCGCCACCATTGCCCGGCTGAGTTGCACATTCTTAAAATAAACTTTATGTCCTTTCTGCAAGCATATTTCAAATGATAGGAGCAACTCAGCAAAGTGTGGGTCTCCATGTTTCCTCTTACTTTCTCTCTTTGATTTTAATCTGGCTTGAACTTTCTCAGGTCTGATGTATACTCTCTTGATCACTCGAGTTTATATGGCACCTGTCATGTTGTGTAAAGAAATAACTATCTTCTTATAGTCATTCATAACTTCCTACCCTTAACATGTATTATCACACTGTCCTGAATGAGCTCTAAACACTCCATGGAATGTGTTTGATATAAACATACTATTTAAAACTGAAATTTTTTAATTGTTTGCAACATGTCTACCTGTGAGTCACCTTTTATTTGTCAAATTCCACTAGGCATAGAGATGCAACAGTTTATGCATAAACCAATAAGATATCAGGAATAATTTTAATACTATATCCAAGCAGCAGAATAATGGAAGTAGGTGGTACTTTGCATCTTTTAATAATTATTTTTGTATTAGCATGAATACTATTTAAACTATTTTACAAGAAAAAGCATAATTCTGTGAAATTCTTTTCATGAGGACAGTTAGTTTGTTATATAAGCCATGTATACACCAAAAAAGTGAGTAAAAGATATTTCAATTTCATTGTGAACATATATGCAAAAATAGAAAAACACAAGGTTTCCTGAGTAAATTGGGAGCATGGGGACCTTAGGAGAGGGTTGAAGGAAAGGGAGAGGAGGGAGGAAAGCAGGGGAAAATGTAGAACTCAATAAAAATTGATAAAAAAGTCCTCGATAAAATATTTACAACCTGAATCCAACAGCATATCAAAATGATCATCATTTTATAGACTTCATCTCAAGACATGTAGGGATAGATCAACTAATTCAACACCAATAAATATAATCTACCACTTATACAAACTTAAAGTCAAATGTCAGATGTTCATAGCATTAGATGCCGAAAAGCCTTTGGAAAAATTAACACCCCATTCTTGATAAAAATCCTGGAGAGATGATGCAAAGTACATACTTCCAAATAAAAGATTTAATTTGCAGCAAGTCTGTAGCCACATCAAACTAAATGGGGAGAAATTCAAAACCATTCTAATAAAATAGGAAACAATACAAAGGTATTTACTCTCTCCATATGAATTCAGTATCATACTTGAAATCTTTGCTAGAATAATAACACAAAGAAGATGATCAAGAAGTGATGAATAGAAAAGGAAGGGATGAAAGGTACTTTATATCCAAATGTTATGATTTTGTGTATAAAAGACTCCAAGAAACTCCTCCAACTGAGATACACTTTCATCGAATATAAGGGATGCAAAATTGACTAACAAAATAAGTAAGCCTCATATATACAAATGAGAAAACTTTTAAATAGAAATCATGAAAACCAAGTCTTTGCCAATAACCTCAGAAAATATTTGGGGTAGTTCGAACCAAAAAACTAAAAGACCCTTATAAAAGCTTCCAGGCATATAAGAAATAAATTGAAAAGGGTATCAGAAGATGAAAAAAATTCCTGTATTCAAGGATTGGTCAATTGATGTAGCAAAAATAAATATCTAATCAAAATTAGTGTACTGATTCAGTAAAATCCCATCAAAATTCCAACAATTCTTGAAGGTCTCAAAAAGAGAGTCTTCTGCATCATATGACTACAAACAAACAAAAAGCTCACAATAGCTTAAGCAATCATGAAAAATAAAACTATATATACAGTGTATTACTATCCAAAATTTTAAATTATTCTGCCATTATATAATAATCAGGTTTTGCATAATAATGGTATGGATGAAAAATGATATATTGATCAATGGAACAAATTACAATTACTAAAATAAGTCCACTCATCTATAACAACTTATTTTTTATTTTATTTTATTTTATTTTATTTTTGGTTTTTCGAGACAGGGTTTCTCTGTGGCTTTGGAGCCTGTCCTGGAACTAGCTTTTGTACACCAGGCTGGTCTCGAACTCACAACTTATTTTTTAAAAGAATCTATAAGAATACATTTCACAAAAAGATAGTGTTTAATTCTAGTTAGAATTACCCCAAACTATTTTCTAATTCTTTAGATACCAAGTTGTTTTCTAAGTGACAGAAAGTGGATAAATTCTGACATGAATAAAGATGAGGAGGATCTTATGGCATTTGAGGGATGAAAATCCATAGTAAGAATATATTTTAGGAAAACATCTATTTTCTGTATAATAAAAAGAGAAAGTGTATCTCTGATAAGAAGATCAGTCCTAGTGAATTAACTTGATGTCTGAATACTTATGAACATCTTCCTTGTGACATACATGATTCTCTGTGGGCCAGTTAGTAATAACTGTTTTCTCTTTTTTGTTTCCTTCTTACTTTATTAATTAATATTCTGTCTTCTTTATTAATACTATTCAGTTTGTTCATTTCAAGGGATTGTGAAGATGAGTTATATCCATTAATATAAAACAATTGCAAACATGTGTTTTTTTGTAGCTGAGTTATAGGCTTTGCATAAGTTACTTTTCAATTGCTGTACTAAAACTCCAAGATAAAGGCAATATACAGAAGAAAGATCCAATTATGATGAATCAGAAGTATAGCTAGAGGGGCTAGAGCTGCCGTCAGAAGTTTCATCTAGAAACACAACAGGAAGTAGAGAGATCATTGTTTGCAACAGAAGGCTTTAAAATTTTCAAAGCCAGTCTTCAGATATACATGTTTTCCAGTAAGTTGATACCTTTTTATCTTACCCATAAATATTCACCAACGTCTGGCTCTGTATAGATACTCTATTATATGGGGTCATTTTACTCAACCCCTCACTGTATTGTTTATTATTCTGAAAATTATGACTGGAATATCTAAGGTAATATAATTTAAATTCTTCCATTTTTATAATTTGTTTATTATGTTATAAAAGATTTTCTATCTATTTGCCTTACGAAGATTGTTTTATTAAAATAAATGTTTTGCAGTTTATTTTTTGTAATATGCCACCTTGCATATGGGTATACATATTTATAAAATTGTATCAGTTATATATCTAAAAATGTTTCATATAAGTATACTAATACAGATAATTATGTTTCTTTCTTCCAGTTTTTTATTTTCATCAAGCAAAAGACATATTTTCACAGAAGAATAGACAAGATCCTATCCAGAATTTAATATTAGAAATAGATGTAAGTAGTGACTTAAAAACCTTGCATTTAAAGATGTTCTCAAAATTTGGGGAAGAGAAAAAATAATGGATTATGTCATGATTGAAATAATCTGAATTCACCAACCACCCTGGATTATCCTGCAAAATTTTTTCAATAACCTCTATGTTGTCTTGCAAGATGTCACATTAGATCACTTTAGATCACTTATATTTTGAAAAGCAGCTTTTTCAGCAAAAAAATACAAATAAAGTTTTAAAACATGTTTTTATTCTACAAAGAATTTTGAAAATCCTAAAATCTGAATGACACATATGCTATTAAACATTCACTACTGTTCCCTCAACTAATAATTATATTAATAATTATATTTTGTGCCAAGCTATTCAATTGGGATATACATGAGATATTATTTTCTCAATCAAATGAGACTGAAAATATATCATATTTTTCTAGTTGTGAGAAATCTTACACATTAATGATGTTAATAAAGCCTTTCTTATGAACTCTAGGAACAGTAGTTACCAAAATATTCATCTTGAAGGGATAAATTCCCAAAATAACAAATCACAATATGACCTTACTCATTAATTATAATACATAGAAGAAATTTATTTTTCCCAAGAGCCAATACATACATGAAAATGTAAAGAGATATTAGATTGTAACACAAACCTTTATTTTTGCAGCGTGATCAGACACAAGAGAAACATTATATAAGGAATCAAAATGGACAAAACAACTACATGGAATGTGAAAAGGGTTTTAACAGATATTCATGCCTCCCTAGGCATAGGGGAATTAATCCCAAAGGGAAGGGATACAAGTGTAAAGATTGTAGTAAATCATTTACAAGTCATGCAAAACTTCAAGCTCACCAGAGAATCCATACTGGTGAGAAACCTTACAGATGTCAAGAATGTGGCAAGTCCTTTACCCAGGTCTCAAATCTTCATACTCATCACAGAATCCATACTGGGGAGAAACCTTACAGATGTAAAGAATGTGGCAAGTCCTTTACCCAGTACTCACATCTTCACAGACATCACAGAATCCATACTGGTGAGAAACCTTACAGATGTGAAACATGTGGCAGGTCTTTTACCCGGTCCTCAACTCTTCATACTCATCACAGAATCCATACTGGTGAAAAACCTTACAGATGTAAAGAATACAAAATAGTCTTTTAACAGAAACTCAACTTTTAGAAAGCATCACAAAATTCATGTAATGGGTACATTTCATAAAGTTTCTTAGTATACCTCACATTAGTTCATTGTACAAATCTTCACACATTGATCAAATTATTACACAGACACACATCTTTTAATTAAATTTCAAAGCTTTGTCAATACTTATACAGATATATATTTCTTATAAATTTAGAAACATTGTGTCCACGTTTGAACTTTATTGTCTTCAGTTTCTGTAAACCAAATTTATGCAACATTGTTTTAAACGTATTATTCAAGCATTAACTATTATGAATAAGTAAATATTTGTAGTAGAAAAAAATAAGCCATAACATTTCCTGACTGTATGCTGAAAGAACATGTTAAAGAACCAGCAAATGTGAAACTATTTCAGATTTTGATGCATATTTAATTTCTTGCCATATGATTGCTTATGTAATGAGATTATACTCTATTTAAACATTATTTTCCTGTGATTTTTTGGTGATTTTATATAAATATCAGCTTGTTTTAAACTTCAAGTATTTTCATTATGTGTCTTTGCAATAAAATATTAAACATTTTGGCCAATTTTTATTCCAATTTTTGTTCTGATAGTTTATTTTCTAATGGCAGGCTATCCTAAATGTGAGCTCTTCCATGGATGACAACAACAATGAAAATATGGAATAACATAGAAGTAGATTTGTTGTGGAATGTGTCTACACTGTGTAAAGATAGATTGCTTTGATTAGTGAAATAGGATGATGACTTGACAATATCTAGGCACGAGGTATAGGCAGAAATTCCTTGCAGAGATAGTAAGGAGGAAGAATTGAGGCATGCAGATGAGTTGCCAGTATTCAAGAAGGAAACAGCGTGTGCTGTATTTGGCAAAATATAGATAAAAATATGGGTTAATTTAACTTATTGGACCTAATTGGAAGCAAGCCTATGTTAATACCAAGCGTTCACAATAAGAAGTCTCCCTGTCATTATTTTGGATCTGGTAGGACAGCAAATGACAACCTACATAGATTATTTTCAACACTATGTAATTGTAGTTGAACTCAATGTGAGACAATTGAATAATATCAATGGGCATGCTAAACTACCCAAGGAAAAGCTTTAAGGTAGCAACATCAAACAAAGAACTCTATAGTCATTTATGAAAACAGGGATTGGGAGAGGTGGCATTCCCTAGAGAAGAGCACATAAACTGATTGTCCAGTAACCAATGGACAGCCCTGACAACATATAGAATTGTAACATTATATGGATTGGTCTCATTGTATTTAGGAATATATGTATATATAAATTTATGTATAAAATAACTATGAAAAAAGGACAAAAACTTGAAGGAGAACAGGGATTTGTGGAATATAGAAGAGTTGGAGGTAGGAAACTTAAGGTTCAAAATGCTGTAATTTGTAGGTTCATTTGCTCACACTTGCACTGGGGAAACTAGGAATGCTACACACACACGGTTGTCAATTCAGTGAAAATGTGTATACTCCGTTTTTTACTTTGACAGCTGGGGCTTTTTGGTGGACAATAACCCACACATATTGTCCTTGTGTTATCTGTGACCAGCCCATACTAAACTCCCAGAAGCAACACTGAACATACTCACTATTCAAAGTGTCAAAATACAGTCAAACTGATGCATACTGATTAATGCCTTGGGAAACTGTGAGAGAATCTCCAGGAAGAAAAAGGGAGAGGGCCTTTTAGCTCAAGTGCATTTTGTTTCATGGCATGACCTTGGATGTGATTTTGTGTCTCCTGCAACAAATATTTTCATTCATTTGTAAGACTTGCTTATTCTTGTCAGATAGCAGAACATAACTATAGAACCGAAAGTGGTGAAATGATGTGTTGAATGCTGCCCTTACTGTATCTTTTATCCTTTTCTATTAAATTTAAAAGAAAATTTTTTTTTTAATTTATTCATTTATTTTTGTTAAAAGCAAAGTTTACATTTACTCCCCTTGTTCCCGGCCCTCCCGCTCCCCCACTACCCCACCGCCCTCCCCCTGCTTCCTTAAGATGGTGCAGGATACCCTGTCCTATGGGAAGCCCAAGGCCCTCCCCCCTCCATCTCGGTCTAAGAAGATGTGCATCCATATAGAATAAGTTCCCAAATAGTCAATACATGCAGAAGAGATAGGTCCCAGTGCCATTATCGTTGGCTTCTCAGTCAGTCCCCACTGGCAGTCACATTCATAGAGCAGAAGCCAAATAGCAAGGTGAACCCAAAGAAAAACATATAAAGATTTTCCTGGAAGTCGGAAGCAAACAAAATCGTCAGACAAAAGTTGGAAGCACGGGTGTGGGGATGGGGGTGGGGTTTGGGATGGGGGCATGGGGTAGGTGAAAGGGAGGGGGTAGAAGGGAGAAAGGAAGAACCAGGGAGAGCCTGGGGTTGTGGGAGGGTGGAGAGGGAGGAAGGGTGGTTATTCGGGAAGGGAATAAGATATCTACATTAACGGGAGTCTTTTTAAGATTTGCAAGGGACTTGTCTCTTGAGGGGATCCCAGGCATTCATAGGGCGGTCCCAGCTAGGTACTTGGGCAGCAGAGGAGTGGGTGCCTGAACTGAACTTGCTCCATAGTTACTTTGTTGAATATCCTAATCGTCACCATAGAAATTTCGCATGATGGATGGAGATAGAGCCAGAGACCCACATTCACATCAGAACAAGGGACTGAGCTACCAAGGTCCAGTGGAAGAGCAGAAGGAGGGAGAAAATGAGCAAGGAAGTCAGGACCATGAGGAACTGGCCCACCAACAGAGACAGTGTTCTCGATCTATTGGGAGCTCATCAAATCCAGCTGGACCAAGACTGAATGAGCATATGACCTAAGTGGACTCTATAAATTTGGTTTCTTGAGTTCTTTATACATTTTGGAGATTAGCCATTTATCAGATGTGGAGTTGGTGAAGAATGTTTTGCAATCTTCAGGCTGCTGTTTTGTCTTATTGACAGTGTCCTTTGATTTACAGCACTTTTTCAGTTTAATGGGGTCCATTTATTAATTGTTAGTCTCAGTGTCTGTGCCACTGGTGTTCTATTCAGGAAGTTGTCTCTTGTACTAATGTGTCCAAAGCTAGTAGATTTATGTTGAGGTTTTTGTTCCATTTAAATTTAAATTTTGTGCAGGTTGATAGATAGGGATCTATTTGCATTCTTCTACATGCTGACTCAGATATTGCCAGGCCCTTCTACTGACAATTCTCTCTTTTATTGCATTGAATAATTTTGGCTTCACTCTGAAAAATCAAGTGTTTGTAGGTGTTTTGGTCTTTTATTTTATTACATTGACACACCTGATGGTTTTTATGCCAGTGCCATTCTGTTTCTATTAGTATAACTCTGAAGTAGAGTTTGAAATCAGGAACTTCATTTATTGTTATTGTACAGCATTGTTTTAGCTAACTGGGTTTTTTGTTTATCTATATGAAGTTGAATATTGTTCTTTCATGTCTGTAAAGATTTTGCTGGACTTAGGGTGCATATAGAATTGAATCTGAATAATGCTATTGGTAAGATGTCTATTATTACTATGTTAATAATACTGATCCATGAACATGAGATATCTTACCATATTCTGATAACTTCTCCAAGTATTACATAGTAGGGTGAATGTAATTCAACATCCTATATTTTCTATGTAAAATACTTTAGATAAGAGACTGCAAATGTATTCTCCACAAAGATGTAATTAAGGTTTTAACTGGTTCTGATATTCACCCATATTTGATCACTATGTGAATAAAATATGCATGTGCAAATCAAGATATCACAGTGTTCCTAATAAATATTCATATTTTGCATGGATTCAATAATAATAAAATGAAAATATTATGGAATTATTCTACATATTGCACTTCTGCATCTGTATATCCATGAGATGCAGGCTTTATAATGTGAGATTCATTCAAGAAGGCTAAAGAAAAAAAAAACATAGAAAAGGGTTGGTCCTTACTTCTAAATATTAAGGGGATTTTGAGTTATTCTTACACTATTCCAGTAGAAACAAAGGCAAGTATAACAAAGATAAGCTGACTCTTCAGAATGAGATGACCACATTTGAATGCAATGAACTTCATGAAATAATTTCCCATTGTACCAACAATGATTTGAACAAAATGTACTCATGCCCACTTCTCCACTGACAGTATTGACCCAATTGTGCCATCCCAGTATTTCACAAGTCACAGGCAGATACACATTCAGGGTGTCATAATATCCAAACTTGCTGAGTACATCTGAGAGGCAAAATATCAAATCTAGGTAGGAGTGAGATGGGGAGACAGAAACATCATTGTATTACTGGAAAAATCACTTAGTATTGTAAAGTCAGATATAGAAGGCTAGCCGTGTCTAGGCATTATCTATTTCAATATAAATGCCTTAAAAGGAGATAAAATAGAAACTTCTCATAATGCAGCAAAGTGATTATCCTATATTTTAAACTGTCCTCAAATGAGCATTGTAGGTAAAGTTGATCTAAGATCAGCATCATATTGCTTCCATTTCCCACGCACTAGAATTACACGTGAGGCCACCAAGGCCAGTGAATCGTGGGTTTCCTAAATGCAAGGCAATCAACCTGTCAACTGAGCTATACAGACAGGTGTTGTTCTTTGTGTGGGATATTTCAAGAGTTACAACTATATTTTCTCTGAGTGAACCCCCAATCCAACTCCCACATTGTAACCAGCCCTGCAGAATCTTCCTGCGTCAGCTTTCAAATGCTTGTACTTGAGGCACGTGATCTTTTCTCTTCCCCATTCATATGATGTAATATCTTAGTAGTATTTTATTCCTCCTCATGGGGAACAGGAAAATTCTGAGGAAGGAATGAAACATTCCCAAACAGTGTTCTAAAAGTAAACACTCAATTCCCCACATGGAAAATACTAAGGGGTATCCAGTCAAGCAAAAATTTATCTCTGGCTTTAGAAGGAGGATGTGCAGAAAGCTTTCCATGTATCCCAGGAGTGACTCATGGAAAGTACAGCATGACTTCTGGTGAGCTGTGAAGAGAGCTAGTTAGCAGAGAGGCAATGGTAGTTTCCTATGACATCAGCACTCCCTTTCCTGGACATTATATTGTATCTTGGAGATCGCTGACGTCATCTATTTAAGGCACAAGGCTGTAGCAACACCAGCTACTATTGGGGTGTTCAGTGCCTTTACAGTTCATTCTTAGCAGACATGTGGCTGAAACTGAGCAGGCTACTTGGCAGAGAGAATGGGGAGCTTAGAGAGATAATAGTGAGAGGAAAGAAAGCTGACCTTCAGTCTTAGTGTGAAACACTGAGGTGCAAATGGTTCTGGGATGTAGTAGTGCTTGTCAAGGCCTTCAATTTATGGAAATCAGTAGTTGGAGTCTCTGGGAATCTCCTGGACTTGCCTGACTTTCCTCATTCCTGAATATCAAGTATTCCAGTACATTAATTTGTCTGTCCCTGAACATAATAGCTGGTAAGGTCAAATCTGTTGTGTTGAGAGTTTTATGATTTCACTCTTACCTCAGGGCTTGACCTTTGAGGTGGAACAAATCAAGACCAGTAGGAATCATGGCATCATTTCATTTTGTCCACAGTGCATTCATTTAGATATAGTGGCTCTCTTCCACTAGTAACAGGGAAAACAAAGCACTTCTTGCCAAGAACTCATGTCTTCAGGATGTACGAAATAATTACTCTGACTACCACTCTCTGGAAATACCCCTGAATGATCTGAGTCAGCAAGTGTGGGTGGTAAGCTTCTCTATATTGTGTCCAAAAACAGTTAAATGAAGTGGAACAGGACAGAGACAAACTCACTTTTATCAGATTCAGGTCTTCCGGAAAGTCATTGCATTTATTAGATGACCATTTCTGCTGCTGCATGATTTCTCCATCTAATATCATATGCCCCCAGTGAACTGGCAGGAGATCTGGGCATCCGCACACCACCTGAGTGCTTGTGCACTATGCCACATTTTCCCTGGATTCTAAAGCCAAGAATTTGTGGTCTCTACAGCTAAGTTGAAGCACGTTTAGCTGTGAATAAGCCTGAGGAGACCTGAAGCATGTGCTAAGGGAAGCAGAGAAAAAAAAGGTTTGAGGGACCCCTACCTTCTTTAGAAAGAAGGGAAAGCAGAGATCCATAGAGGAGTCATCTTGACTTGAGACAAAAGTTTTAGTTTCAATGGGTCTCAAGTATGCATGGTTTCTCAAAGATCAGCTTAAGACTGTGTGTTCTGTCCATGTTCTATGGCTTGGCACTATGCAGATTCTTCTGTGCTCAGTTTTCCTGCAGGGACATCTGGACACCATCCAGCACAATCGGCCTCAGCATGAAGCAGGTTAAGAAGCTGGAGAGGCTGAACTCTTAGCTGCAACTGATGACCAGTGAGATAAATGAACTGTGAGATCTTCATCAGTAAATGAGGAGCCTTGGAAAATATTTATTTTACAACTTCATTGATGACAATCTTGGGTCCATAATACCACCTCCAACTTCAACCCTCTAAGATCATGGATTATAGGAGGCTGTACCTACAGGGTACATGCTAAACTTTCAGTATTTTCCTTTTTCCAACCTTATGTCTCTCAGTGCTTCCCAGAGGCAAAACTGATAAGAGGGCAGGAGGAAGATGAAGACTTACTATTCTACTTTCTCCATTCGAAATCCTAAGCCTGTGGCCAGAGTCACAAAACTTAGGACTGAGGCAGTAATATGAGTCTTTGGCATGAATTTGGACAGACCATGACAAGTGTTGGTTTAAGTAAGATTCTGGCTGCTGTGAGTTGTTGGTGATTCTTTCTTCTTGCCTGGCAAATGATTGTGTGCTAAAATCTCCTGGTAGTACATGGTTTGTTCTGGTCCCAATTGGATCATCTTAGTTTCTGGGTGGAAAACGTGGAACTCATCATTGCTCATCTCTGTCCTGTCTGAAATAATAACATTCTTTGCATGTCTTCAGTATCCCTTTCTTCTCTCTGTCCTTGGGTCTCTGTATCCAAAGAATCTATTTGCCACATCTGAAGGACAAAGAGGAAATCTTTTATGGTATAAGCAGGTTAAAGTGAATTATTGCCACTAAATATAAAGAAACTACAGGAAAAATATTTCTGTCTAAAGTGAGAAATGAACATATTAAAGGAATTGTGGAGAGAAATGCAAAGCTGAATTTTACTTTATATTATATACTGTTTAGTTTATAGTTGTGCTGTATAATATATAGTATAACTAACAAAACATAAAATGTAAAAATTAAAAATAAAAAATAAAAAGAGGAAAAGCAGGCAATAGTAAATGTTTGAAGAAATGATTTAGGGAACATATACTGAAAGCTGCAAGGAAATTATATGACCATGGAGACAGAAATGGAAAGCAAAAAAAAAAAAAATCAAAGTCAGAAAAAGCTCAGGGTAGGATCAAATCACTCTTAAAATGTTAAAGAGGGAAGAGAAACAAATAAGACCATCCTGCTGAAGGGACACCAGCTGGCAAGAACAACAAAGTCCAAATTGTACTTCAGATTACACATTGTGTGTCCTGTACACGTGGTCTAATATCCACATGAGATAATTAACAAGGTTTCTGATTGTCAGGGACCAGCCTCAGCAGAGCAGTGGGTCTCTAATCTGGGATGTCTGGAAGGAGAAATGAAGACACGAACATATGATTCTGATGAAAGCTGACAGGCTACCAGCTGCAGGGCAAGTTTATTTTCTATCCTGAGCTTCAAACTTTAGGTCTTTTATTGTAAATTTTACATAAGGAAAATGATTCCTTTTTCTTGCCACAGGTTAATCATTACCCGGACAAAGCAGTTCACAGGAAATATAAAGATTCTTTGAACTCAGAACATCATCATTCATTATGACATTTTCCCGGTCCCAAGTCCCATGCCAGCCACTAAATTCTTAATTCTTAGCTTAATTAACCAAAAAACAACTTCTGAGCCTTTCACCTCAGAAGCTAACTACTCACAATCTCAGAAGCTTAGTTCAGTGGATTTTACTCCTTTGCTGTTCCTCACAATTCGAATTTTGATTTACAAGACCATAGGCGGTCAGCCTTAAAAGCAGTAGGTTCCTCAGAAACTTTATTCCTTATCGCCAAGCTCCTTTCTGTTTCAGTATAATTCTTTTGTTTTATAACCAGGTAAAAACAATTTTTGCACTTTTCCCATATTTCTCCAATTCATTCATCAGTCAGATTTTCCCCCATGACCAGCCTTACAGCTACAATGCCTGCCCGCTCTATCAGATCAGGAAAACTCATATTATTGTACAGCACATTGATATTTTCAAAAGCCCCTGGTGTGGAAGAAGAAAAATAACATCAAGAACAAATATACTAGTAGAGTTGCTATAAATAGAATCATCTGTAACATTGCCAAATGCATATGTAGACATCTTATGACACAATTGAGCATCCTTTGGATATATACCCAAAAGTGGTATTACTGGATCTCAAGGAAGGTCATTACCTAATTTTCTGAGAAATCACCACACTGACATCCAAAACGGCTGTACCAGCTTGCATTCCCACCAGCAATGTGGGAGTGTTCCCTTTACTCCACAACCTATTGCCTTTATTATGTTTAGGTAGGTTCCTTGTATCCCTGCTCTCTCCAAGAACTTGAACATGAAGGGATGGATGTTGGATTTTGAAATCATGGAATTTAAGGCTAAATGACTGGACCTAGAAAAGATGATATTGAATGAAATGGACACTGCAAATCAATCAAAATTGGTGCTCTATGGGTAAAAAGGAAAAAAGTTTTTTAAACCACCTTTGAAAGCAGAATCAAGCAATGGGAGGTTAGAGAGACAGTGTATTTCAGGGTTTGAAAGAAACAGATATGGAGTAAAGCAGCCCAAACCCAGAAAGACAAATACCTCATATTCTCTCACCTGTTGTTTCAAACTCCATCAATCCCAATGTCAACAAAACCACAGCTTCTAGATCATGCTGCTGAGGGCTTTATAAGCATGTGCATAGCTGCCTCTGCATCCCTGCCAGGTCTGGCTTACTTATAGCAGAACTCTCATTTGATGTATGAAATACTAAGGACCATGCATGAAAACCAGAGAATATTTTAGTCAGAATATGTAAAGTACAAATGGGCTGTCTAAATTTTTCCAGATTTAAAGTCAAGATCTATATGTTGTTTTCTCTTCCTACCTTGTCTGGCTGTCTTTAGCCAAATGGCTGCATACATTGTATCTTTACCAAAATTCTTCAAGAACTGTATATGTCTGCCCTGTTTCATCTTCTCAAATGGCAGGAGGCTTAAATGTGACAGCCAGCCCTAATCTTAGCTATTGCTGGCCCAAGCAGACCCGAATCTGTGTCAGTGATTGTTGGCATTTCTTTTCATTCTTCATATTGGAATGGTCTCTGTAATAATATTTATATAACTACCATATGAAGGCTAGGACAACTTAATTTTGCACCAGGCTCCCTCCTTCTCAAGAGCCTTTAACCTTTGCCTTGAAATTCCTATGTGCTCCTAATAGCCTGCATCCTCCCAGAATGGTGTTCCCACTATGAGAGAATAACAAAATAATGGTGGGCCTGCTGTGAGGCAATTAACAGCTTTCTCTGGCTTTTGTAAACCACTTACTGCTCTGAAACAGGGCTGAGACAGCTTCCTTGTGGTTTTGTAAGAGGAGGGAGAGACAGCAGAGAGGAGTAAAGCAATTTTCATGCACTGCTGAGGATTTCACAGAGGCTGAGATAAATGTGGTGCCCACCACTAAAAACCCTTTCTCTAGGCCACTAGGGTGGGACATGCTTTTGATTTGACTCTTCTATTAATAAGAACACATTCATTTAATTTTAATTTATGTTTTTATTGAGTCTTTGGATATTCCCAGTAGATATGAACTCTCTAGCATAAATAACTTATGTTATACATTCTTGTATGTTTTCATAATCAAGTTCCTCTTGAAATCAAGGATCCACTTTATTTTATGTGAAGCGAACAGATTTTGAAAAAACAAGTAACTGAAGGAAATTTTACAACCTGTTCCATGCTGTCCTGTATGAGACACCGTATGATCAATGTTATCATGAAGAAGAAAGTGGGTCTGGAAAGATGGTTCAGCAGAAAAAACATTTTGCTGCTCTTGTGAAATGTTAGGTTTCAAACCAGGAACAAAATGCTAACTAAGGTGCTTATTAACACATAAGTGAACCCTGACCTCCACTCTCTCAGTCCCACCACTACCTGGCATACCCTGCCTGCTTACTCTAAATTCTTCTGCCCAGATACTGGGCTGGGTTTCCCTCTCTCCTGCCAGCTACTGTGGCCCCATATTTTTCAGTCATTCTCATTGGACCAAGTTGCCAATCTTGGTAGGTGACTCATCTCTTCCTCCCCTCTCTCCTCACATGGTCTGGCTCAGTCTGGCCATGATCATTCTAGACTCTTCCACACACCTCTGTCTCTTAGGTTTTCCCACATACTTGTACGAGTAGTCAAATCCTCCTTCCTCTTCTTTCTTTCTTTTATTCAAAGAGGATCTGGATTTCATTCTCAGGATCCTCATTTCAACTCACAACCACCTACCCTTCATGTTCTACATGATCTGGTGTCCTCAGCTAATCTCCATGGAGAGATGCACATTTCATACAAACATGCATATGGGCAAATGTTCATACATATAAAATAATCATAACACCTTCATATACAATTTAAAATGTAGAATGTGAATCCAGAATGGACAAAGGGGCCAAAAGTGGATATTCACTAAAATATAAGCTTTGCGTATGTCATTGCTTCATCATTCACAGTAAAACTTCAGTATCCAACACATAGAAAAAAATAAAGTCAGGTATATCTAACAATAGCACCTAGTGCTGGGAAACATTTGTAGAGAATTTTAACAATTCCTCTTCCCTAGTTACCAGTTTTCCACTGGTGTCATTTTTTCATATAAATCCATGGACCTTTCAAGATCTGTGATCTAGCCTAAATGATCACTTCTAATTCACTGTCAGTCCTCAGTAAGACTCTGATAAGCACTGGGAACTGCAAATGACTAAAAATTCAGGGCCTTCAGTGAGTCAACTGCCTGTGTGAAGTACCCTCTTTTCCTCCTAGTTACCCACCCCTTTTCTTCTTACTGATATTCCAACAATTTCAAACAATATATTAATCCTTTGTGAATCAATTTTAATTCCTTATGGAAGTAGAGACTTATTTTAACTTTAATCTGTTTGGAGACAATAGAAAAAAGCATTTTCTTTTACAGACTGCACAAAACTTTTTGCCCCAAACTAGTAGCAAATACTTTTCACACTCTTTTCATAAGTAGACTCAGCACTTAGTATGCTTTTGCAACACAGAGGCAAACATATTTTCAAAGAATATATCAAATCAGGTTATGTTATAGTAGTAACAACAGTTATCTGAAAGCCTGGCATTTGGTAACTGAGGCTAGGCACCACGGCACACAATGAATCACACGGTGGCTATCTCACACTGGAGAGAACCACAGCCCAGCGATTACTCAGTGCATAAATCTGGCCATCTCAGTTGTCTCAGTGTGATGCTAGAACCTTACAAGTTTCTTGGAGTCCTGATAGTTGTTGGTCAATGGACAGATACTAAAAAGATGTCTGGGGTATCAGCAAAACAATCCTGAGCAGCAGCAACAGGTTAAATCAACTGAGCAGCAAGAAGAATGGATAGACAGGCACAAATGTTGACAACCTTTTAAATCTATGCTGCTACATGAAGATTCTACCCACAATTTGGCATGTCTTTCCAAATAAATTAAGGCAACCAGAACAAGTTCTAAGTTGTGTTCTCAACTGAGGCAATTTTTCCTTTGTGGCAAGTTGACATTAAAGCCATACTTCACAATCCACCATTGCTGAATGGTCCAATAGTCACCATATATATACATACATACACACATCACAGCTTGAAAACCGAAAATGAAGGAAGAAAAAAATATAGTTAGAAAATGATATTCAAATTAAATCGCAAAAACAGTATAGTTCCATTGTGCTACAAGCCTCATA
The DNA here is from genome assembly GCA_028555095.1 of Dicrostonyx torquatus. NCBI lineage: Eukaryota > Metazoa > Chordata > Mammalia > Rodentia > Cricetidae > Dicrostonyx > Dicrostonyx torquatus. The sequence goes on from JAQHUG010000181.1 coordinate 543,736, forward strand.
TTTATTTTACAATTCAAATACATATGTGTGTGTGAGTCCCTAAGAGTATAAAGAAACAATGTGTATACTTCCAGCTCATTATAATAATAATGTCTTTTATAATTCCAATAGTGAAAAAATACAATGCCATAGCAACTAGGCACTCAAACCATCATAAAAAGCATCCAGCAAAGAAAAAAAAAACAAAACCCGATGTTCCAATTATCAGCATACTGAATTTGGAATGTAACATTATGAACTCAGAAATAGATTGGGTAGTACATTCCCTTGAGAAAGTAACTCTTTTAGTGTCCAATAAGCTGGCTTTAATTATACTGATTTATAACATTTGAAAGATAATAGTATCTCATTTGATATTACATTAAATGATAAATAGAGGCCTGTGACCACCAGATCCTTGGCGCAGACTTCTCCCTGGAAAAGACAGACTCTGGGTTCCCAGTTGGAGTCTTCAGTCCTTCAGTCCTACTAGCCCTAATCTTGGAACGAACATGCCCTGCCTACCCCCATCCATCAATCACTGTAGATACCAATCAGCCTCACACATCTGCTACCATCCTCCACAAAATCTGTGACCATCAAAACCTGGGCTCAGACTGCCCCTGCAGAGGTAAGACTCTAGATACCTTGTTGGAAGGACAAACTCTCTATACCCTAGCTCTTGGAGGAACATACTATGCTATAGTACGAGAAGTGGGCCCAGCTCCTGGCCGCCCAGCTAGCTTACACCCAAAATCATCACATGGAAATTGTATTAATTAAACACTGCCTGGCCCATTATATCTAGCCCCCTCTTGGCTAACACTCACATCTTGATTCAACCCATTTCTAATAATGTGTTCACCACAAGGTTGTAGCTTACCAGAAAAGATCCTAACCAGTGTCAGTATTGGGCAGGAGAACCTTGGCGTCTGACACACTTCCTTCTTCCCAGCATTCTGTTCTGTCTACTCTGCCCACCAAGGGCTGCCCTAGCTAAAGGCCAAGGCAGTTTCTTTATTCAACCAATGAAAGCAATACAAATGCAGAAGGACCTCCTACACCATTTGGCTGCCCATCATGGTACATTGACTCCACATAAAACCTGAGACGGCTTAAAAATGAATTCTAGACATACATATGAAGTTTAGCACAGCTAGGAGCGTGCCATAGCTCCTTTAAGAGAGATTTTCCTGATTCAGTTATAACAAAAAGAAAAAAGAAAAAAAGCCGCATGGTTTTAAAACAGGGCTTTCTTGGCTGTGCCACCAACATGAACTCTGGCTATGAACCATTTCAATGACTTTTGTGGGACTGGATGTTTGTGTGCCTGCTTGGGATCGGGGGAAAAAAGTATTCTGAGACCATACTAATGGCTCAGCTCTTCCTGCCTGGGCATACAGCGGGATCAGGTCTACTAGGCGTGCACAATCAGAGAGCATGGCAGATTCCTGCTGCCATACACAGAGATGTTTCCAGGCTGTGCAGAGTTCTGTGTGGCAGATTTGACTGTAACTCAGATGAAAACTGTTTATATGTTGCACACTCATTCTCCAGGTTGGATTGTTGAGCGTAACTCCTACCTGGTGG
>JAQHUG010000181.1:651020-676937 GCA_028555095.1 Dicrostonyx torquatus
TAGGACAAAGCCTATTCCTGATTATGTCTTGTACCTGGATAAACAATGAAGTCAATTCTCTATCATCTGGTATAAATTCAGAGTTTCAATATGCAAGATAACTCTTTCTGCATATTGTGAATCAGTGACTATATTAAGAGGTTCTTTAAAATCCCTTAGCACCATAAGAATGGCATATAATTCTGCTGTCTGGACAGAAGTATAAGGGCTTTGTTCTACATTACTCAATTCCTCTGACTTGTAACCTGCCTTCCCTGATTTATTAACATCAGTATAAAATGTATGGGCTCCAGTTATTGGAGCATCGCGTACAATTCTAGGAAGAATCCAAGAAGTTCTCTTAATGAGGTTAAGTCTACCACTTTTGGAATAGTTGCTATTAATTTCTCCCAAAAAGATAGCACAAGCCCTTTGTCATGGTTCATGTCTTCCCATAACCTTTTTATATCATCAGTAGTGAAAGGCACTATAATTTCTGCTGGGTCTATACCTGCTAGTTGACGAAGTCTCAGTTTACCTTTTATAATTAATTCAGAGACCTTTCCCACATAAGTTTTTAATTTTTTATTTGGTTTGGTATGTCAAAAAGATCCATTCTAAAATAATATCTTCCTTCTGCATTAAAATTCCTATAGGAGAAATTCTGTAAGGCAATATGACTAGAATACAACTAAGATTTTGGATTCACCCTATCCATATGTGTCTTCCCCAATCATTGTCAGTTCCTTTTCTGCTTCAGCTGTTAATTCTCTGGGACTATTCAAATCTTTATCACCATCTAAGATTTTGTTTAAATGAATTATTAAATCAGGTGTTATCCCAACAGCCGGTCGTAGACTGAAAATGTCTCCTATCAATCTTTGAAAGTCATTAAGAGTCCAGTCTCTCCTAATTTGTGCCTTTTGTGTCCTAATTTTATGTAAACCTATTCTGTAACCTAGTTAATTAACAGAAACTCCTCTTTGAATCTTTTCAGGAGCAATTTGTAATCCCCATTTAGGCAAAATTATCTTTACTTCCTCAAACATTCTTTCTAAAGTATCTATGTTTAAATCAGATAGCAAAATGTCATTCATGTAATGGTAAATTATAGACTTAGGGAATTGATTACATATTATTTCTAATGACTGACTTACAAAGTATTGACACAGGCTTGGGTTATTGAGCATTCTCTGTGGGAGGACAGTCCATTGGTATCTCCTAGTAGGCTGAGATTTATTGTATATAGGCACTGTGAAGGCAAATTTTTCTCTATCCTTCTCTTGTAAAGGTATAGTAAAGAAGCAATCCTTTAAATAAATAACTATAAGAGGCCATTCTTTGGGTAACAGAGAAGACAGGAATTCCAGACTGTGGAGGGCCCATAGGTTGAATTACCTTGTAAGTCTTTAGATCTGTCACCATTCTCCATTTACCAGATTTCTCTTTTACAACAAGCACAGAAGAGTTCCAAGGGCTAGTTGACTCCTCAATATGTCAAGCATCTTTATTGTTGCTGTACCAATTTTTCTAAAGCCTGCAATTTATCTTCAGCTAGAGGCCATCGTTTAATCTATATTGGCTTCTCAGCCATTTTAAAGGTAGGGCTGTTGGTACCTCTAAAGGGTTGTTAGTTGCTTTATGTTCTTGTACAGCCTGAATGGCTGGTGACCTTTGTGCATAGTACCTTATTACATCCTTCCCAGAATTTTGAGTCCCTGAAACACCAAGAATGTTAATCTGGGTATTTCATTGCTGTAGCACGTCATGGCCTCATAAATTTATTGGAATATCAGCTACATATGGTCTTAGCTTTCCTCTTTGACCTTCTAGCCCAATACAGTTAACCCATCTTGTGTTTTGTTTAACTCGAGATATGGTTCCAATTCCTAGTCATTGAACATCTGCCTCTTGAAGAGGCCAATTTGGATGCCAAGATTCTGGAGTGATGATACTCACATCTGCTCCTGTGTCTATTAAGCCAACAATCATAATGGCATTAATACACACTCTCAGCTTTGGTCTCTGATCATTTATAGAGGTTTGCCAAAATATACGCTTCTTATTTCCTACTTGAATTCCTGACTTATCCTCAAAAATTAAGCCATCATTTAGAACCTTATGGTTTTGCACAGAAACTTCTAGAGTTTTTAATTCTCCTGGTGTGACACGTCCTCCACAGTTACTGGGAATGATTGGGCCACTTTTGGCTTGGGGACCTGCAAGAGGCCACACAGGGAGTTTCTTGAAGGTATCAGGTTGCCTTGTCTGTCTGTTGTTGAAGTTTCCTATTCCTGCCATTTTCAAATGAAGTGTTATTCCTAGAAATTCCTTGCCTGCAATATCATTTTAGGTGGTCCTAATTTACCACAATTAAAACATTTAGCAGGTTGATGTTCCCTCATAGCTTTGGAAATCGCTTCTCCTACTCAACACTTGTCATCATAATTAAAGTTCTGAAAATTCAAGGTATGCTAGATCCATTCATCCATAGGTGCTGATCTAGACCTTAAAGGCCCAATTATCTTCTTGCAGTCTAAGTTTGAATTTTCAAAAGCCAATGATTCAAGAATTATTCCTCTAGCTTCTGCATCTGTTACTCCTATGTTCAGAGCCTTAATTAGTCTTTTTAAAAAGTCAGTATAGGGTTCTCCCTGTCACTGCCTAACCAAGTTATATGTCTCTTTTTAAGTTCTGGTATTCTATCCCAGGTATTCAAGGCTGCTTTGTGGCTTAGGGACAATACTTCTTCATCATAAAGAGTTTGTACCTGTGGATCAGCATGAGTTCCTATGCCAAGAATTTGACCCTGGGAAACCTCCATACCTTTTGCCTTTCCTTGCTGTTCCATATGTTTGGATTCTTCTCTGAAGTAAACTCCAAACATCAAGGAAGGTCTATCTTCTAGCGCCACTAATGCTAACTGGGAGAAATCATGAGGAAACACACTGACATTAGAAGCCCAACTTCTTATCATTTCCTTACAAATGTAGAGTGCAAGCCATAATTAATGACGACTTTCTTAATTTCCTTTAGCTCATTCATTCCTACTGGTATCTATCTAGCTTCTTTGGCTCCCTTTGAGCCTTTAGAAGTTGATGCTTTGTCAGAATAAATTACAGGTTTTGTCGCTAAAACCCTGGGTAAACCAGTTCTTACAGCTGGTGGTGGCATTGTATCCTGCCCTGTGTCTTCTCACCTGGTTCATCAGCTCCAATAATTTCCTCAATCATTTCAAATCTCTTAATCATTGTCTCAAGTAAGGCCTGAATTTCCTGACCTGCAATGGTTTCTAGTGATTTCCCTATCGCATCAATTTTCTTGTTTGTTGTAGGAGGGTCCTTCTGGGTTGCTTTCATTGGTTGAATAAAGAAACTGCCTTGGCCTTTTGATAGGGAAGCCCTTATCAAAAGTGGAGTAGACAGAACAGAGTTCTGGAAAGAAAGGAAGTGTGGGAGACGACATGCTTCTCTGGCCTGAGATGGACATAGGTTAGAATCTTCCAGGTAGGACCACTACCTTGTGGTGACTTACAGACTATTAGAAATGGGTTAAAATAATATGTAAGAGTTAGCCAATAAGAGGCTACAACTAATGGGCCAGGCAGTAATTTAATTAATACAATTTCCATGTGGTTATTTCGGGTATAAGCTAGCCGTGGTGAGACACAGACCTCTGTGCCTATTATTACACTGGTTCCCATTCTGTGTCTGTGATTCCAAGACTTTAATGTCTCCTTTCAAAGATAACATCTCCTCCTTGAACTGCCCCGGGATATCGTGTAAGTTGCCATCCTGGAGGTATATTCTGTCTGTTACCTTATCAAAACTCTGTGATAACTTCTAAAAGTCAAATTCAACTGCCTGGACCCCTTCAGGTAAGTTCCTAGTACCCGTAGATAAGGAGTCAATTTTGCCTATCATGGTATTAATCCCATCAATTAATGCCATATACTTCCATAATGATATAATATGGAGAAGAAAATTGAGATCTAATAACTAGTCAAATGAGGTACTTCCAAGGTCATAGAGGCTTTGTGTGATTTCTTCCATAGTGGCAGCAAAATTCATGGCTAGTCTCATTAAAAACAAAACCTGATATTTTACCTGTTAACCAGCAGATGGTGCTGTTTCCAAGTCGCGACTGGAATCAATGGAAAGGTGTCAGGATGGATCCTGTGGTAGAATCTGCCCTAACACTTGTTAAGAAACAGAGGGGAAATGAGTCTCAAGAAGTTAAATGTAGTGAAATCAATTCCATACACAGAGCAAGATATCCAAAGTCCGGGTACAAGGAACAGAATCCAGCAGTTAGCAAACAGCGCAGCTAGCCCCAGGCATCCACCTGCCACTCTGCTGGGGATCCCAGCTCCCACCCGATGGAGGGGTCGACTGGGACAAAGGGTTGAGCTGCAAAAGCTGCTGCTGGGATTTAAAACAGTGATTCTATTTGAGCTGCTGGAATGTCCCAAGGAGTTTTTGCCCCGGTGAATTTTTAGCATTCTGCAACCTGTCTCAAGCTGCCTAAGCCCTAGGCTATGAGGGGGATTTAAAAACCACTCTGCAAATTAGGCCAGCAGCATGGATCCCGGAGGTGTGGAGTTTTAACTGCTGACTCCACCCACAGGCTGCAGCCAGGAGGACCTGTGCCAAGCTCCCAAGCCTGCAGTAGGCAGCCTAGGCCACTGCAGGCAGCCTAGCTGGGGGATGGAGGGAGTGGCGGATGGTTCTAAAACCAAATGTTGATTTTCCTGCTTCATGGAAATGTCTGCTGGATGCTATGGGCCTGTACGCTGAAGATGGATGCCCTAATGGTACAGAAGAACTTTGGGTGGCTGTCCAGGCAGTGAGATGTCTCTGTCAATTCCAGAGTTTTGGAAGTTGCTTACTTCTTGTTTACTTAGGTAATGCTATATCTTTCTGGAGTCTTTGATGGAGTTGAAGAATGGATATAGTTTTCCTTAATTATGATAAAAGATAAAATAGATCTAAATATTATAACTGTAGTTCTTGCTTGATAACTTGTTTTGTTATATGTAATTTTACTATGTTAAAATGAAAGCCTGTCTTTTTTGTTTAAACAGAAAAAGGGGAAATGGTGTAGGAGGTGCTTTTGCATTTTGTATTGCTCTCATTGGCTGAATAAAGAAAACTGCCTTGGCCTTTTGATAGGGCAGAAATCAGATAGGCGGAGTAGACAGATGGAATGCTGGGAGAAAGGGAAGCGTGGCAGATGCCATGATTCTCTGACCTGAGATGGACATATATTAGAATCTTCCCAGTAAGCCACATCCTAGTGGTGAATACAAATTATTAGATATGGACTGAATCAAGATGTAAGAGTTAGTCAATAAGAGTTTAGAACTAATGGAGCAGGCAATAATTAAATTAATATAATTTTCGTATGGTTATTTTGGGTATAATCTAGCCAGGCACTGGGAGCTGGACGGAGGGACACAGCCCACTCCTCCTCACGCAGCACTTTCAAGGTCTGTGAAGAATTTTGTTTGGATTTTAATGGAGATTGCATTGAATCTATAGATTGCCTTTGGTAGAATTGCCATTTTTACTATATCAATCCTACAAATCCAAGAGCATGGGAGATCCTTCCATTTTCTAGTATTCTCTTCAATTTCTTTCTTCAAAGACTTAAAGTTTTGTCAAATAAATATTTCATTTCCTTGGTTAGTGTATGAAAGTACACCTACTTCTTAGTAAAGCATGTGAAACACAACAATAACTAGATTGTTAAAACATGAAAGTTGTGAAATAGAAGTATTTTAATCTTCAGATAGCCAACTGCTCTCAAGTTGAACATAAGGTAGTCTCAATAGGATTAAATCCAAGCCTGGTTCCGTAAATCTAGCAAAATGTCCAAGGTCAGTGAGGTTATCTACCTGAGAGAAGAACCTACTTAATTCTGTCAGGAGCTATGTATCCTATTCTCAGAATAGCATATGGCTACTTGTCCAATGGGTTTCCTCAGGGCAAAACACACATGGAAATAAATTCTCACTGAAAAAAAATCCATGCTTCTTGTAGGCTCTTTTCTCTCTCATTATATTGTTGATTTTTATGGGTTGTATTTAGTTTTACTTTGTCAGTCTTACATGAAACAACTGTAATTTTCCCAGGCAATTTTTTCCATCTCAAATATATTCCACTAAGTTTCAGCATGAGGCTAATGTTTCTCACATTTCTTATCTGGAATCACTAACTACAACTTGTAATCCTAGAACTTTTCTGACTCAATAGATACAGTGAGGTACATATGAGAAAATGACACCTGAAATATTAACTGTGTCTCACATAAGGCATGCATATGCTGCCAACTGATAATATAAGTGCTATAAGAGCAGGATGCCTGGCTTGATACTTAGTTAAATATTCAATAATACTGAACTCTGTGTCTAGCATAAGGTTGTGTAGGGCATGGGAGAGTGTATTTGGAGAAGTATAAAAAGTGAACAGTGGGGGCTTTATAATGATAATGATTTATTTCTTAAAATATAATTTATTTCTTAAAAATCAAAATTAGGAGCCAATGAAAAGTCTATTCATGTAAGCTTGGTAGAGAAAACTCTCTTAAGGAATAAATAAAGACAATTTGAGCTATTCAGAACCTCTCAGGTGCAATCCACCAGATGGTCAGACTTTTTCGTTGTACCAATGCCCTTCCCTGTCTCAGAACATGAACCCAAGCCAAGTCTGAGCCCTGGCATACTTGTACCAATATCCTAAGGCAGTATAATTTCTGTTTTCAAAACACATATAATAATACCCATAGGCAAGTGTAACTTGCACCCTTCCACTAAAAAGTGTCTTTATGAAAGAGACAAGACAATTCCTGGTCAAAATACAGAGAACAAAAGGTTAAGATGTGCCTAGTCACAATTAGTGCTCTTACAGAACAACACTAGTGCATATATATATCATAGAACATGGTAGAAGAAAGGATGAGAAGACTGTATAAGACTTCTCAACATGACAGGGAAGCTACACTAATAAAATCTCAACATTATGGTTGCCTGAAGAAGACCTGCATAATGATATCACCAAGAAGACAATGTTGATGGCAGAAATTTCATAAATCCACCTGAATTTGAAGAGCTAAAGGCAGTTATGGCTGTTGCAGTGGCTAGAAATAATTTTTAACTCCCTGACAAGATATCTAATTCCAACTCGTCAGTCCTGCACTCATGTATACATGAGCAACACTAGAAGGACTCAATAGGTTTTTATATACATGTACATGGATGCACAGTAATAATTATAGACAGGTTTATGAATTTGAGAGGGAGTTTGGGGTATAGAAAGAGTTACACTGGAAGAAGTTGGGGTAGTAATGAAGGAAATATAATACTCAAGAATGGGATTCTTGAAAAAATGAAAAATTTAATAATAGAAATATTTATTACATGCTTATTCTTTGCTTGATTTTTTATGCTTATAGACACCTGTGCTGGTTTGAATAAGAATGCCCTTCTAGGCTCATATATTTGAATGTTTCATTATCAGGCAATGGTACTAGTTGAAGAAGATTAGGATGTGTGGCCTTGTTGGAGGATGTGTGTCGCAACAGGCTCAGAGTTTTTTGTTTTGGCTGATCTGAAGATTCAGATGTAAAACTCTCAGCTACTTCTCCAGCACCATGTTTGCCAATGTCCTAGCAAGCTCCATGATAATAATGGACATAAACCTCTGAATCTAAGGAAGCACATACTAAGTGCTTTCTTTTGTAAGTGTTACCATGGTCATGTTGTCTCTTCATATCCACAGAATTGTAACCAACACAGCATCTAAATGTCATAATAAATGACTCACTAGTTGGAAACACAAATAATGATAAAAATGCCCACTTAATTGGTGGCTAATTTGTCCATTATTCCTCGTTCAATACGTGTATCCTCCCTCTGATCGCACTGGTCATGATTGCATTATGCCCTCTGCAGGGTGAGTCATGAAAGACTGACTGTGCAGGTCTCAGACTCTGGAACCACATTAGTAGTCACTTCAGTACAGCTCACTGGCCCTGGTGACACAGCTGCTTGGGAAGATTACTAAAGATTGGATACTTTTATTGCCTATCTAAGAGGCAGAGCTCTGGAGTATCTGAACCATTACCTGCAGACCTCAGGGTCTCTGTTTGCTTTTTCACTCTTTGAGGTAATTATACCAGCCTCTACCACAAGTTCTCACATAGTGTCAGGATTATGAACATGTAAGATGCAGCTGTGAAAAAAAAAATTTGCTACCATTTCTCTGGGTTTATAAGCCCTGGTTGCTTTAGAGACCTCAGTAGAAGAGGGCGTAAGAGTCCTATAACTCACATGCTCAACAGAGAGGAAAGAAACCACAATACAGGAATACCAGCAAAAGGCATTCAAAGGGTGCCCAAAACAGCAAACATCCAATTGCCCATATGTTTTCTATCTCTAGTCTGGGCTCTGTTCCAGAGACACCACTTGCAGGTTGCATTGGACTCCTTAGAACAGCCAGGATTCTGGGGGAATGGAATGAGTTGTGCAAGACACAATTCCGCCACTGTTGTACTTTTATCTCTATTTATTGACCCCACCTGGCATCATAGGGTCCCAGGCATGTATTCAGTACACCTGTGTCAACTCCTGTATAAGGAAGCTCTAATCTTTGCTTTTTGTTTGCTTGTTTGTGGATTATTTGTTCTTTTGATGTCAAGTTTCTTGAGTCCTTTGTTTACTTTGAAGATTAGTCCTCTATCCAGTGTGGGGTTGGTGAAGATCTTTTCCCATTCTGAAGACTGTCATTTTGACTTGTTGACCATGTTCTTTGCATTACAGAAGCTTCTCAGTTTCAGAAAGTCCCATTTATTAATTATTTCTCTCAGTGTCTGTGCTACTGGGGTTATATTTAGGAATTGGTTTCCTGTGCCAGTGCATTCAAGTGTGCTTCCCACTTTTGCTTCTGTGAGGTTCATTGTGGTTGGTTTTATGTTGAGGTCTTTGATTCATCTGGACTTGAGTTTTGTGCATGGTGATATATATGAATCTATTTGCATTCTTGTATTTTCTAGGTCCTCAATCTGTGGTCCTAGAGAAACTACCCAGAAATTCATTTGCTAAATAAATCTGTTGCTCTGGTTTTTCATTTTTGCTCAATGTGGCTTACTGCACAGGCAGAAAAATATAATCTCAGGGAGCAGAAAGCCCATTACATAGAACACATGAAGTTTCTCTACAATCCATGAATTAAAACAAAGCACCACAAAAGGACATTTAGAGAAGTTCACAGGATTGTCCCTGACATGAACCCTTTGACCACGTGACTGTGTCCTCTAAGCATGCAAGTATAGGTATACCTGGTAGAGTCAGACTGGATCCCCATGCCCTCCCTGCCACACTGTAAAGAGACAGAGTGTGGTGTCATCTGAAGGAGAAGTTCCTATTATGAGGTCCCTGAACCAGCAGAGAGTGGCAGAGCTGCAGGCCAGGTTACCAAAAGACAAATTCAAAGTCTACACTATGTACTGAGCTGTAGTACTTAAATTGAATGAGGCTTACATTATAAGCTGAAATGAAAAGGCAGGGTTATGGGAAGCATCTAGGAAATGCATTGAAGAATTCTGGCTGCAGGTACTACCCTGGGCAACACCCAGAGCACTGAGAGTCTCTTGCAAGACCACAGTATGAGAGGATGTATTCTCTAGTCCTGTGCCCATCACCCAAGATGGTTGTCTGTGTCTTGCACCCACTCTCCAGGAAGTCCAGCAGTGACTTATTCTCACCTGAGCATTTCTAGAAATCTTCCCTATTCCTCCATTTTCCCTCGCTTATTACAGAGACATCTGATGTCAACATACAACACCTGTGCTCACATGTAGTCCTAGATTAGAAAGGGGATACCCTGTGTCTGTTCCTGGATAAGGCTCTTTAGATGCTGGAGACTAATGTGATTCTTACGTGCTTCATGTCATGGATTTAATAACAGAACTATCCTTGAGTCAAGCATAGCTTCTTTCCAATTGGAGGAGCTCTGAACAACTGTGGCCCTTAGGACCTCCACAGAAAAGAGATGGACTGAAGGGTATTTGCCAGGTAAGTCTAATGAATTAAAGTTTCAGTATGGGCTGTAGTCCAGATCATGTTAAACATTGACACAAAATGTACAAGAATGAATCCCTCATGACAGTAACTATTATACTATGGAAACAGGGACACCATACTAGGAAGTTGTCATAATATTTGAAATAAAACAAGGAATTGTGAGGACCCCACAAAAGCAGGTGATTACAAACTTACCAAGCAACATGTTTTTTTGTTTTTTGTTTGTTTGTTTGTTTTGTGGTTTGTCGCAACATGTTTTGTAAGAAATGAATTAGGTCATGTCCTTATGAAAAGGGACTCCATTATAGTAATGTAAGTTCTCCATTAAGCCTATTTGGGGAGCCCCAGTGAGGAAATAAATTTGCATATGTACCACACAGCCCCACAGACTAGAGAGGCAATAAGAGAAGACTGCAGGGGCTCAGTTGTGCTGTGGTTTCAGTACACAGAGCTCTGAAGCATCTTCATCATGGCCTCCACCACTCTTCTTCTACATCTTCTCTCTCTCTATGCAGGTGAACTTCTCAACTTCCCCCCTCAGGCTAACAGGAGACCATGAACTCAGGTAGAACTCCTCAAAACGAGTCTGTATACTTCGACATCTCTACCTTCTCTCTCTCTCTCTTTCTTTTTGAACAGGTTCTGTGGCCTCCTATGAGCTGATACAACCATCTTCATTATCAGTTGCTGTAGGAGAGACTGTTAAAATCACTTGCTCTGGAGATCAATTGCCAGAAAATTATGCTGATTGGTTTCAGCAAAAGCCAGGCCAGTCCATTTTGCTACTCATATACGATGATACTAAGCTCTCATCAGGAATCCCTGACCGGTTCTCTGGGTCCAGTTCAGGGACAACAGCCACTTTGACCATCAGTAGAGTTCAGCCTGAGGATGAGGCTGACTATTACTGTCTTTCAGCATACGGTGATGATAGTAATACTCAATTCACAGTGATATAAGCAGGTGGGGAAGTGACTCACAAATCCTTTCTCTGCAGCTTGCATTATCTTCCTGTAGCCAGAGTAAGAACAGAGACAAACTCATGAACATATTTGGGCCTAGTTCGCCTATATCTGAGACTTCCAAGCTATCTTTTTCTTCTAGTAGTCCAGCAGATTCTCTAGTCAATGGATTTGGTATGTTTAGAATTGTCAGGGATACACTGTCCTCATGCTTATTTAGATGAAGAATGATTAGGCAAAGGGAAAACAAGTGAAGAGAAAGATAAATGATACATCCATACATGTTCCAGGTCTCCACACTTCCTCACTGTGATGTGTGAGACTCCCCTTGGCAAATGCTATGGATTACTTCCTTCAAGAACTCCATTGGTCTTTGCTCCTAGAAACATAGTTCACCATGACATTCCAATACATTGAATAGAGAAATTCAGAATAATGAGTACAAAGGGATTTCTGTTAAAAAGAACCATCTACTGAGTCTTATGTATCTGGTAACTCCTAGAGCTGCTCTCAGTGGAATGTGCAGTTTGTACTTGTGTCCCTGTATTTATGATTTTCACAGAATTGTTCAGTTTAGTGATTTTATTAAGATAAGAAGTCAAGATTATTGTACCAAGTATTTCAATTTAGGAAATCCTCAAAAGAGATATCCTTGGGTTTCTTATCTTTCTTCCCACTCCCTTGTCCTCACTGTTTATAAGCCACCGTGCAGTTCAATCTTCTTTCAAAAAAGTTATTCAGAAACCCAAATAATGAAGACCAATTACCTTTAACATGGAATATTAAGGATCTTGAAGACATCTCTACATCCAGAAGGTGATGGTAAATATAGTGTAAATATATAAATGCCTCTTTTGCTTCCAAATATTAATTGTCCTATTGTAAAGCAGAAAAGCGTCCTCACATATTCAGTACTCTTGGTTATGGAAGTGAGGTAGACACATAGTGGGAATGAACAGACAAGTATTCAGTGCAACAGGAAATACTTAGATGTGAACTACAAAATGGAACTTCTATCCTATACATTCTCCACATTTGAAAAAAAAATGTCATTTCTAAAAAAAGAAATACTGATGTTCTCCATTTGGGAAATAAAGATGAAATTTTACAAAAAAAAATACTACTACAGCCCACACTTGTCAATATGAAGGTCATACACATTCCCATGTGCCATACAGTCCCTAAATAAACCCAACAAGATTAACCATGCTCTACCTTCTATAACAAGCATCTCTATAGAAACTGTGGCCACTGTCTTACTTGAGCTGAGGCCAGGTATGAATTTCGCTCAAGGACCATAGATGATACAGATTTTTTCATTGTGTCTATTTTTTCTCTTCAATAGCATGTATACTGAATACAGAAATGAATAGTTAACTGTTGTTAAAGATATCTTATCATAGTTGACCCTGGGATATAAGGAGTATAAAAATTATTTGAAAATATATATTCCAAGATATTTCTTTTTATAATACATTAAAAGCATTTGTTTTTATTTATTACCTTAAAAATAATACCAATCAAAATTCCCACTTTCCCCCCTTCTCACACTTCCCTCCCACTCCCCCCACACACCCTCCCTCCAACTTCCCTCAGGTCCTAAGAGAGGGCAAGACACCCTGCCCTCTGTGAAGTCCAAGGCCCTCCCCACTGCATCCAGGCTGAGAAAGGTATGCATCCAAAGAGAACAGGAACCCAAAAAGCCAGTACATGCAGTAGAGACAAATCCAACTGCTATTCTCATTGGCCCCTCAGTTTGCCCCAACTGTCAGCCATATTCAGAGGGACCAGTTTGATCCCATGCTCGTTTATTCCCAGTCCAACTGTAGTTGGTGAGCTCCCATTAACTTAGGCACACTGTCTCAGTGGGTGACCCCTTGTCATCCTGACTTCCTTGCTGATATTCTCCCTCCTTCTGCTCCTCAGCTGGACCTTGGGAGCTCAGTCCACTGTTTCGATGTGGGTCTCTGTCTCCATCTGTCGCTGGTTGAAGGTTCTATGGTAATATTCAAGATAGTCATCAGTCTTACTACAGGACAAGGCCAGTTCAGGCACCCTCTTCTCCACTGCCCAGATTCTAAGCGGGGATCATCCCGGTGGACTCCTGGTAACTCCTCCAGAGCCAAGCCTCTTGCCAACCCAAAATGGCTCCCTCAATTAAAATACTTCTTCCCTGCTCCCATATCTGTCCTTCCTCCATCTCAACCATCCCATGCCCCCAAACTCTTCCCAACCCTCCCCTTCTCCCATGTCCCTTTCCCCTCTCCCCTTTTATCTATTCCCTCTCCCATGCTCCTAACTTCTGTCAGGCGATCTTGTCTGCTTCCAATTTCCAGGTGGATCTATATATGTTTTTCTTTGGGTTCACCTTATTACTTAGCTTCTCTAGGATCATGAACAATAGGCTCAATGTTCTTTGTTTATGGCTAGAATCCACAAGTGAGTGAATAAATAGCATATTCATATTTTTGGATCTGGGTTATCACACTCAGGATAGTGTTTTCTGATTCCATTCATTTGCATGCAAAATTCAAGGTGTCATTGTTTTATCACTGCTGAGTAGTACTCTAATGTGTAGATGTGCCACACTTTTTTTATCCATTCTTCCATTGAGGGGCAGAATTGGAAAATATAAAAAAAATGGACAATTTTTTAGATAAATACCATATACCAAAATTAAATGAAGACCAGATTAGTGGTTTAAATAGACTGATAAAGCTTGAGGAAATAGAAGTTGTCATCAAAAATCTCCCAACCAATAAAAGCCCAGGGCTGGATGGTCTTAGTGCAGAATTCTACCAGAACTTCCAAGAAGAGCTAATACCTATACTCCTCAACGTGTTCCACATAATAGAAATAGAAGAGTCATTGCCAAACTCTACAATTACCCTGATTGCAAGATATTTCTATCAAAATATGAATAAAATGGATTTGGTCACAACTTGTATTTTTTTCTTTACATATTTTATGCTCTCTCAAATTCAGGGAAAAAATGTTTGCTGGTGATGATCCATGAACTGACCATGTGAGATGAGGTTAAGCAAATCTTTACTCTTACTACTGATGCTACACTAGGCCCTATAATTGTGACTGAATATATTTTGTGACTAACTGTTGATCAAGAAAGAATTCTTTACTACATAAAATTCTTCAACCCAGTCTTGTTTTGGCCTCCACATTTATTTGTGGTAGTCCAAGTCAGTCAGTAGCCAATAGCCTATATTTTATTTGATGATTTCTTAGCATGAAGTTACCTAAGTGCCATATATAGAAGACAGTGCAGTCTTGCTCAGGTTCTGGGAGAAATACATTCTGGAAATTTGATGTCTGTATTATACAATCATTTTATAAAAGCAATGAACAAAGTATCCTAGAGGGAGCTCAGCAGGTAAGAGTGCCTTCTACGATGTTTACAACATGAGTATGATTTCTGGAATCCACATGGTTGATGGGAGAACTTACTCCCCCCAAATTGTCATCTGATCCTCTGATGTCCAAATGAACAGTATGGTACTTGCATGTGTGTGTGTGTAAATTAGGGCATCTTGGTTCATGAAAGCTGTTTCTACCCATAGGACATATGTGTGAACATTAAAAATAGATAATGGTGCAGGAAGGATGGAGACACAGGGCTTATATTACCTTGGAGCATTCAGGTTACTAAACTTGAACAGACTGCTTATGTATTTATGAATACAATACAATAAATGAAACTTCTAATGGTCCTCCCGTGTTGCAGAAATTCATGTGTCTCCTCAGGGTTTTCAGAATTTTTCCATGTCTGGGAATGGCTGATCTCAGTTGCTATGAGAGGGCAAATCTCCAACAGTATGTCCAGTTTTTCACACAGCCCAAGTCTCCACAATATTGTGACCAAAGGGAGAGTTATATGTACTTAGGAATATAAGTGAATGGAAAGACAGTTGAGAATGATTCAATTATAATTTGAAAAATATAAGAGGCCACCTCAACCACAGTTCATTAAGCATGTAAAGGTGTCAACAGTTTATATCTCTGTACATGTTGGGAGCTGGCCTTCTGATGGTTAGCCTGGCCTTTGGTGCAACGGGTCATGATTCTTCTGACTGATGTAACCATTTTTTCTTACTGCTGTGGCTCATTTTTCTGATTGCTGTGGTCTGTACTTATTCTTCCAATAGGTTTGGTCTGCACCTGAGTCACTGAAGTCTGCTCTTCAGACTGATGTCTGGGGTAAGGGAGAAACTTGGTACCAGGGAAAATCCCAGGATTCCATGAGGATGACTCCAAGTAAGAATTCTAGCAATAGTGTAAAGGGTGCCTGAACTGACCCCCTACAATAAGATAGGTGAATACCCTAATTTCATTAAAGAACCTTCATTCAGTAACTGATAGAAGTAGATGCAAAGATTCACAGCCAAGCACTGGGACAAACTCTAGAAGTCATGTTTAACTGAAAGAGAAGGTATTATATGAGCCAGGGGATCAAGGTCATGATGGGAGAACTCACAGAGACAGCTCACCTGAGTTCAAGGGAACTCACAGACTCTGAACTAGGCCCTCTACATGGGGTGACAGTTGTATAGGTTAGTCTGTTTGTGGGTAATCTCAGCAGTAGGATCAGAAACTGTCCCTGGGGCATTGAGTTATCTCTTGGGCACTTATTCTCTATGCTTGGTTGCCTTGCCCAACCTTGATGCAGTGGTTAGGAACTTGGTTCTGCCTCAATTTGGTGTGCTACTCTTTGTTGATTCCCAAGGGATGCCTGCCTCTTTCTAAAATGGAGACAGGGGATGGGGAAAAATTGGATTGGGGGAGGCTCAACAGGAGGTGGCAAAAAGGAATGGGATAAGTGGAGGGAGGGAAAACTGTGGTCAGTATGCAAAATAAATGAAAAAATTTAATTAATAAAAGAGAAGATATGAAATAGGTAAATGTGAATGGCAGTATATAACCAATATGACTGGGGAAAGGGAAATGGGGGAATTCGTAGGGAAGGGGCAGAAGTAAATGCAGGAGAATAAGGGACAGATTTAAAATAACAATATGGATGGCTAAAAAAGTAATTTTACTATTAGTATTTGCCTTAATAATCCTATAATGCATCTAATTTAATGTATACTGGACTGAACTCCCAAGATCCAGTTGAATAGTGGAAGGAGTGAGAGTATGAGCAAGGAATTTAAGAACATGAGGGGGTCATCCACTGAGACAGTTTGCTTGAGCTAATGGGAGCTCACCAACTCCAATTGTACTGGGAGTGAACAAGCATGGGAACAACCAAACCCCTCTGAAGGGGGTTGACAGCTGGGGAAGACTGAGGAGCCACTTATAAGGACACTGGGATGTGTCTCTACTTGCTAATACCAGCTTCATTGGATCCTATTCTCTTTGTATGTAAACCTTGCTCAACCTAGATGTAGTAGGGAGAGACTTGGACTTTCCACAGGGTGGCTTACATGGCATCCCCTTAGGGTTTGAGGGGTTAGGGGAGGGTCTGTGGAGGGAAAGGGAGGAAACTGGGAGGAGGGGAGAGAGTTGGAATTTAGATTTGTAGTTTTAAGTAATTAAAAATATCTCAGTATATTAAAAAAATTAGTTTAATGAACTTTTCTTAACTGGACTATGTTCCCTCCAAGAAACAAAGACCACTTAATAAAACCTCTAATATCAGACAAGTGAAGCCCCATTTTCTTTTTGAGTTGTTGACCATGGCCATCCAAGAGATTCCCCAAACATGTAGCCTATTACTATTAGTTACCCCATTGAGGTGAATGGTAAGAGCTTATTGCTGAAAGAGGGCCTGGAGACCATTGAGCTGGAACTGATATGAATAGCCTTTCCCTTAAGATTAAGTTTTATGGTACCATAGGCACCATGTAAACTTCTGAAGGAGAGAAGTAACCACCAGTCCCACCCAGCTATAACATATCACACATCAAGACCAGCATGACAGTTATTGTACTTATAGTACAATAGTGGCCCTCATATCTTGACAATAACCAAGCATCGTGTATAGGATTTAACCTCAGCAAGAGAGAGACCATTCCTGGTACTATAAACCTATCTAACTACTCAGTCCTAGAGAAATTATAGTTGATGGAGAAGATTCTACAACTACTAACCTACTAACCAGCATAATGCCTAAAAACAATTTATAAGTATTTGTCCTTATATTTACAAATAAATATAGTCTTCATACATCATCAAGTAAACTTCTTTTTGAAACTCTGAAAGACCACTACAGAAAACCATAACAAATCAAAATGCAGACTTGGGGAGCACAGTCCTAATTGATATATCTCCAAGTTCTTCCATATGTAAGGCTCAGAAACCATTGTGGAAGAAAGAGTGAAAAGACCATTAGGTCAGAAGATCGGGGACTGTGTAGTCAGATTCTATCTTCTCATGACACTGGAAGCTTTACCCATAAAATCTCACCAGCATGACTACATAAATTGAATAAGAAGGACACCAAAGCTGAATGAGAAGGTCACCAAAGAACATGTTGAACACCACCAAGAAAAGTCCACAAGTCCTCAACTCTTTATAACAAAAGAAAACAAATCAAAAAACTATATTGACTAAAGACAGGAATAAGAGACACAACCTTCTCCAGGGAAGGGTGCACCAATTTGTTGTTCAGTGTCAGATGGTCATGACTGAAGACATGTTGGCACCATTGGAGTCCTGGCTTCCAGTTGCTCTTCCCTGTTAGAGATCTATGTCTGATTTAGGTTACTGAAAGCTGTGCTTCACGAGCATATGTTGCCTTACCTTGAGGATCAGAGAATAAGGTTTTCACCTGTTGGCCCACCTGACTGTTAGGTATATAAACCTCCATGGTGCTTCTTACCAGTGACTAGAGGTCTGTGTCCCTGTCTCTCTGTCTGTCTGTGTTGTCTCCCTGTCTCTGTATGTCTTTGTATGTTTCAACCTTCAGCCGAAGCTCGAAGCAGCTCGGTAACTGAATGGTAGTGCACAGAGCACAGACAGGCGTTGTGCACAGCAAAGATATACATATAAGTAGCATTATATGGACTCAACAGGTTGAATTTCAGAACACATATATGTATACAATAAATGTTGTTGCAAAAATAGTTTCATGAATTTGAAGAAAATACAGAAGGGCTATAGGAGGGTTTGGAGAGAAGATAGTGAACAAAGAAACATTGCAATTTAAACACAGTCTTAAAAATATACAACAAAAAATAACAATATGAACATGCACAATTATAGACATGTAGACTAATGGAAGAAAACTGAAAGTCCAAACATGAGTATATACAACATCAGCCATTTAATATTTGACAAAGATGCCAAAAATGTAAGTCAGAGCTTTAAGAAATGGTGCTGAGAAAACTGTTTATCCAAGTGAAAGAGAATGTAGCCAACCTGAATCTATTACCTTGTTCAAATACACCAAGTGAATCAAAGAAATAATGTGAAATCTGAAACCGTTGGAGAAAAACAAGGGCAGTGCCTTACATGATGCAAATTTAGGAAACGACTTCCTTAATAAGACAGCATTTGCCCAAGAAGTAAAAGCAACAATTGACAAGAGGAACTTCATAAAACTCATGCTTCTGAAATCAGCAACTTGGTTATCAGGAAGCCCAGAGAATGGAAGGAAGTTTTTCCCAGCTACATATATTATAGAAAATTAGTATACAAAATGCATGAATAACTAACAAAAGAAAGAGTAAAGAAAGCAAGCTGACTTTCTAAAAAATGGCCATAGGATATAAACAGAGTGCCAGAAGTAAGAAAAACAATGGGCAAGACATATCTCCAATTATATTTGTATACCCTATCAATAAGGAAAAGAAAATCAAAACAACTTTGAGATTTCATCTTAAACCAATCTGTATAGCTTAGATAAACAAAACAACTGGCAACAGTGCTGTTAGGGGTTGAGAAAAAAGGGAAACTTCCTTCACTGTTGGCAAGATTACACACAGGTACAGCCACCACAGAAATCACTGCTGAGGGTTGTCAAAAAGCTAAAAATAAATCAACTGTATTACTCAACTATACCACTCTTTGCTGAAGAGTATCTACTGATACTTTCTCAGTCATGTTCATTGCTTCTTAGTGGTGTTAGAAGACGTAGACATCGATATGGTTAAGATACATTGCATCCATGTCTGAAACATTCAAAGATTAAATTATAACTATCTTTTAAAAAAACAAAACAGCATTGTTGTTTCTTGTGCCATACTGGTTCTCTCTGTTATCCACTACTGTACTCTGTTACAGGCAGAACTGCTTTAAGTAGCTGGATGGAGCATTTGAAATTAAAAAACAACAAAAAAAGCTAAAATTTCTCCATATTTTACTGCCCACTGGAAAGATGTAGGCAAGGAGATTTTGTTCATCCCATGAAAGCAATTTGAAACATGATCATTTAGCAAATAAGTAAACCACAGTAGATTCCCCCTGATGCCTTTGTCCTCCTTATCGATATAAGATGAGTGAATGATGCCCACACCACTGAAGATCATGGGTCTTGTGTGTTCCTGAGCAGCAATCAGAGTAAGCTTGGGGTTTCAGCCAATGTCCTCTACATAGCCTAACAATGAGGGTCTCACAACAGAATGATCAAGAAGCTGGTAGTTGTTCCGTTCATGAGGGTGGATGGCTCAGCAGTGCCAGTTTGAAACAGGAGACCAAGTAGTTTTCTGAAAAGCTGCTGACCTTTATTCTACATTGGAATCCTATTTTCCTGAAAATATCTTTTGCCTTTGAAGAGACTGAACTTTCACCAGACCATGCAATCAAGTTAATACTGCACATTGAGATCAATTAAAGTATATAGGTTAAATTATCTATTTAAGTTAATTTGTTGTCCAAATGTGTACTTGGTCTATTTAATTTTAACCTGTCTCTTAGAGAGCAGTAGTAACAACTTTACAATGCCATGAATTGCCATGTAATCATATTTAACAACCTAAAGTAAATGCATAAATTTAATCTTAAACTATATACTTTCACATGCCTCTGAACCAGAGTAATGTAAGATGTATTTTGTAATCATTTTCTTAAAAAAGACAACAGATTTAATAAGCAAAAGAATAGCCTGTAAATTTTGGTAGCAATATGTGTATTCAGGTTGGTACATGTGTTCATAAGATCAAATATTATTCTTGGTAGGATGGGAGTTAGTAAAGTACATTTTCCCACTGTAAAAGTCTGATAAATTTTCCAGAGAAAGTAATTTTTTATTTCTGTCTCATACTTTGTTTTCAGTGCTGTTCAATAAATTCAGAGACAAGTTCTTTGCTAGGGACAGAAAAAAAAGGCAGACACAGGTCACACATAGGCAACATAGAATACACAGGCACCATAAGTAGGCAATATAGACAGGTGCAATAGAAAGGCAATGTATGACAAATAGATACAAAAAACACACAAGTGGGTAACACAGATAACAAGAACAGTCAGAAGACAAGGAAAGAAGTGAATAATTAAAATTTTGGCTCATTGTTGGTTAGCTATTCCAAGAAAAAAAAAACTTTTCCCTCTCTCTAGTTCCTTAGTGTGACATTAATGAATTTTGGTGCTCACTCTGAGGTTACTTCATTGTGTAACTGGCACATTTTGGCCCACACTGAGGTTTCTTTAATACATAATTAATGTACAACTGGATGAATAAACTTGTCAGCAAGAGTGAGGTTGAGCAGTTAAAACCTAATGTTTCCTTCTTCCATTTCATTTTTTCCCCTGGGTTGGCATAAGTAGGGGTGGCCCAGATTTAGGGCAATGAGATGCTGTTTAAATAATTAGATCAAGTAAATCCCCCACAGGATTACCTAAAAGTGTGTATTTGGGTTCTTTTCATATATATTTAAGTTGATAACCAAAATTAGCCATCACACTTAGGATACACGGAGCCAAACATTAGATAAATATTCAAAGAGATTCAAAACCCTTCTTATGTCCCTGATACTTTGTCATTTTTTTGCTCCAGTTTTCCTAAAAGGTGTAATAAAGGTGAGATGACAAGATTTGGTGATTTGGATGAGCAAGATGTCTCAGTGGGTAAAGATGCTTTCTGGACAGACTGATGACCTGAGTTCCATCCCAGAGACATGCACAGTAGAAGAGAATCAACTTCTGCTAGTTATCCTCTGATATCCATACAGGAATAGTGATGCACACACAAATACACATACCCTTACCATGTCACAAATTAATTAATTACAAGTAATATTTATACACACAGACACGCACACAGCAGACACACACACACACACATATAAAATTTGAGCTTGGGGAAAAAAGAATGAAAGGAAAGGGAACAGTGGGCCTGCAAGGAGGATTGTACTATATCTGAAAAGGCTCTTAGAGTTGTGGGTGAAGAGTTGTTAGGGAATTTTCAGCAGGTACCAAAGATGCCTCTGTCACTTTGGAGTTGGACAGATAATCCTGAACAGGAGACACCTAGCGAACCAAGAAGAAAAAGTGACAAAGGTCTTGAAAATTAGGTCAAATTGACTGAATACTTCTATGCAAGTGTGAATGGATTCAGACTTCAACCTGTTTCATTCCAGAAGAAGTCAGTCTAGGCAGCCAAATCTTAAGCTATATGATGTGGAAAGTTCAAGTATCCTTCCTGAATACATTTGTGACTATCTGTGAGAATTTAGCTTGTTGATTTTGGCAAAATGCCTACCCAGAGACCATTACAGATACAAAACCTTGGAGCAGAGTAACTAGTGTTGCTTCATTTAGGGAAAGTCCTTTCTCTTCCCAAGATGGTCGACTGCCTCTGAGGGGACTCTCCAGTTTCTGGGCTCTTCACCATGAGACATTCATATCCACATGAGAGTACTGGCATGGAGCACCTTCATTCCCACCTTTCCACCAGAGGAAACACAGAATACTATATCCAGGATCAGAGGAGTCCCATGTCAGAGGCAAGAGAAAGCCTGTTAAAAAATGGGAAAAACAGAACAGGGACTTTACAGGGCACTCTAATACTAGGGATGATGCCTACATCCCATAACTGATCAGAAACAAGAAAGTCATGCATGTGTGTGTCATTTGTTGGTGTGATCTAGACCTTAGCACCAGTCCTGACTCTCCAAATCTGGCTAAGCAATTTTATGCAGTGGTAATACAAAGATTGAAGATCCTAAAAATCTAATCTGGGAGAAAGATCAATCCATTTAATCCCTGGATACCATAATTATGGGGAACTGTTTATATTTTCTTTTTTCCAATATTATCATCATTATGGGGATCTGTGAAAGATTTGGAACCATTCTGTTTTTGCAAACTACCTCAGTTCTGGAGAAACTGACAGCACAGAGAGAGATCAGACACCAAAAACAGCTTATCAGTCCCAGAAATACAAATATCAGAACTTTTACACCCATTCCATGGACTATTAGATGAGGACCAGGTGGTATCTGCACAGATGAGCTTGAGGACCCATATTTTACACATTTTTCATATTGTGTCACTACCTTCTTTGGTTGGTCATACTTCAAATTACCTCAGAAAGGTAAAATGCAGAACAAAGGTAATCATGCTTTTGTCAAAGACATTTGGAAATGTGAGAACCATGGACAGTTTTTTCCTGGAAGTCATAATGCTTATGAGTGAAATTCTGGGCTATTTTTCTGTCTTTAAATTATATGAAAAGAAATATACTGATATTCAGCAAATATAGCAGAGAGTACAAGGAGTAGCCATGTATCTGAAAATTGGCAACAAAAACTCCTTAAAAGGTCAGGAAGTTCACCTTGCTATCTTCTGAGCCATCCTTGCTAGTATTGTTGAAATAAAATATTCAAACTGAAAATATAACAAAGGTCCCAGAAAATTGCAGCTCTGAATTTGAACAGTTGTGTTTAATATGAGTGTATGTGAGCTTGAGTATGTTCACCGTGTGAGTGCAGGTGTTTGTGGTGGCCTGAAGAGGATTTTTGATGTCCTGGACTGGAGGTACAGGTGATTTTGAGCAGTCTCATGTAACAAATCCAGGTCTTTTGTAAGAGCAGTATGTACTCTTAATTGCTGAGCCTTCTTTCCAGCACTTTTTTTTTTTACTTTTAAGTGATGAAATATCACTATGGTACCAATGCTGGTTTTTGAAATCCTGGTCTCTTACTTCAGGCTCTCAGTTGGCTATGGTTTAGTGTACTTACCATATTCCTGACTATATACAGAGGATTTTGAGTCTTACCAAGACAGAAAATAGTAAATGTCGATGGATTTGCCAATAACCTTGGTCTGGTAATTGTGATTTGTATACATGTGTTGAAATATCACATACATTTTGTTAATAGATTTAATTAATTTTGTCAAAAATTTTTATAAACATTTATGAGATAGCTCAGTAGTTTAGCATTTATTCCTGAGGCACTGTGGTAAATCTCCTGTACTATAAAAGTTGGTAGTGGTAGAAAAAGCACTTGAAAATCAAGAGGGCAAATCCTCAGTGACAATCTAGGAGTGGATAAATAGTGATTTTTCTCTCCGGATGAATGGTGTGGAAAGTCCTTCTGTATATGTGTTGCTTTTATTGGTTAATGAATAAAGAAGCTGGCTTGGCTTGTGATAGGGCAGAGGAGAGCTAGGTGAGGAAAACTAAACTGAATGTTGGGAGAAAGAAGGTAGAGTCAAGAGAAGCCATGGAGCTGCCAGAGGGGAAAGATGTGAGCTGCCAGCTGGAACCTTGCTGGGAGGCCACAAGCCTCATGGCAAAATATAAAATATTGGAATGGGTTAATTCTAGATGTAAGAGCTAGCTAACAATATGCTTAAGTAATTGTCCAAGCAGTGATTTAAATAATATAATTTCTGTGTGATTATTTTGAATCAGGGCAGTTGGGAAATGAGCAAACAGCCTTATTAGTGCAGATGTAGGCATTGTGGGGCATCTGAGTAGAAAGATATGAATAAACCAAAAGTCACCAGAAGAAATATAATGCATAAGAAAATTTCATTCAATCAGTTCAGATTTGGCTATGCTTAGTTGAATATCTATTATCTATCGAATTTTTGGCATGATGCTTTCCCTTGTACCATGCACTACCGTGCCACCTAGAATGAGGGAAAAGTACTATCATTGGACAACACCAGTTCTGCCACCTTTTAATTCTGTGGCATCAAAATTTAGGGAATCTACCAAAGTATCATTTTTTAAAATTTGCATATTAGGAAGAGTAGGTAATCTTAGTCCCAGGTTTATAGAGCAAGGCACACAGTCAGTATAAAAGTGACCATTCCCATTCAACCTTATATCATATTCCAGGGATTCAAATGTGAATTCAAACAAAAACACATCCTCATCCTCATCATCTAGCAGTGATGCCTAGCATATCCCAGCTATTGGCTCATTGATGATCTGGGAACAAAATTCTAGTTGGTGGGAGAGCCCATATTTTATGGAGCATACTCCCTCTTCGATCCTAGCTCACTTTTTACTCCAACCCCTAGAGAAATAGTGAGTTCTGCCTTTATCTTCTTTGGAATTTCATCAATGCCTATAGAACAAGGACACTTGTGAGGGGATTTCTGAAAATTTCCTCAGAAACCTAAAGTCAAAGGAAAGCTAACAAGGGAATCTGATTCACTAGAGAACAGAATAGAACCAGCAGATACCAACGCCATTAGCAGTCACAATCCTCCTGTGTATAACACCATATCATTTCACACAAGATAACAGGTCTGGTGAACCCTTAACCCAGTTAATCTTAATCAATAAAACCCAGGGATCAGATATTGGGTTAAAAACCTGGACTATGAAAGAACTGGGAGCAGTCACCAGTTGCTTCCTACCTGTGTACTTCCTCTGTCCAACCTTATCTCTCCAGCCCACCTTATTACTTCCAGTCTCTACCTACAGAGTGCTAGATTAAAGGGTTGTGCCACCATTACCCAGATTCTATGGTCAGCTAGTGGCTAGCTCCACCCTCTGATCTCCAGGCAAGCAAATATCACACAATGGTCTGGAGCTAATAGATTCAGCATGATCTCACTATCACTGCTCCCCTGAGCTTTATAAAGTCACAGTCTGTTGGACTTTTGTTTGACTCATGAGAGGGTCAGACAGGATCTGAACAGATTGAGTCATTCTTACAAGGAAGGTTTGCTAATACTTCACCTGAATGAAGAGTACTCACTTAGTGCCTGATCTGAGAAGTCTAGGACTCTGAGCTCAGTCTTTCAGTGACTCTTGTCTTCTCAAGGCTCTTGTGTGAACACACTGCAACCTCTGGGTGTTGCAAGGAGAGAGGACCCCTTGTTTGTCCTGACTGCCTGGCTAGCTTACACCTGAAATAACCACACAGAAATTGTATTAATTAAATTACTGCTTGCCCATTAGCTCTAGCCTCTTATTGGCTAACTCTCAAATCTTGATTTTACCCATTTCTGTTAATCTGTATATCACCATGAGGTCGTGGCTTACTGAGAAGGATTCAGCATGTCTGACCTGGCAGCTCCATGGTAGCTCCCTCTCTGTCCTTCTTCACAGCATCCAGTTCTGTCTTCACTGCCTACATAAGTTCTCTCCTATCAGGCCCAAATCAGTTTCTTTATTAATAAGCCAGTGAAAGCAACACATGAACAGAAAAATCTCTTCCCCTTTTCTGTTTAAACAAAAAGGAAGACTTTAACTTTAACATAGTGAAATTACATATAACAAAATAGTTATCAAGCAAGAATTACAGTTACAATAATATATCTATTTTATCTTTTATCATAAGTAAGGAGAACTATAACTATAAATTCTTCAACTCCATCAAAGACTCCAGAAGGATATAATATTACCTAAGTAAACAGAAAGTGCATTGTAAGCAAATTCCAAAACTCTACAATTGACAGAGACATCTTGCTGCCTGGGCAGTCATCCAAAGTTCTTCTTACTATTGGGGCATCCATCTTCAGCCTACAGGCCCATAG
>JAQHUG010000181.1:678104-712355 GCA_028555095.1 Dicrostonyx torquatus
AGGCGGATCTCTGTGAGTTCGAGACCAGCCTGGTCTACAAGAGCTAGTTCCAGGACAGGCTCCAAAGCTACAGAGAAACCCTGTCTCGAAAAAGCCAAAAAAAAAAGACTTTATCCTTTTTTTAAGCATTAACTTTATTTTCTGACTCTCTATAGTCCTTTTATTCTCTCTCCCAAGCCTACATTAATTTATTCAACACTGTGACCCATTTAGAGGTCACTTATATCTGAATCTGTTCTATTGTAAATCTGTAATTCTTTACTGTCCAGGAGCACTTCTTAAAATGCTAAGAGATTCTTAAAAACTTAAGTTGCACCATTAGTAAGGATAATATGGTAAGATCTGTTTGTCTGTCAAGTCTAAAATTTAAGCTGTGCTGTTATTATGGTAAATATGGTAGTTTCTGCCCAGGCTCAGCACATTCCAGGGTGGCAGAACTGCTTGTTTCTCTGAGCCATGCAAAATGACCAACTTTCAGGCACAAAGCTGTTTCTTTATTCACTAGCCAATGAAAGCAACACATGAACAGAAGAACCTCCTACACCATCTGGGCACCTGAGAGAGGCCTCAGACCTCTGGAGTATCCCTGAAGAACCAGAAAACTGTGCTAGTCAGCTTTGTTCTACCCAGGTCCCTAGGGATAAGACCAGTCTGGCTGCTGCCCAGAAAAAAGTTTAGTTCTGGACCCTGACCACAATAAGATAGTTTATTACCCACCCCCACACACCCTAGGACAGACCTCTAGAGAATATTAACCACAGGTCCTGGAGGGGAGGAATGAGGGTGGGGCCATGAGCCATGTGAACCTCTGTGCACTTGGGCATCCATCACCAACAAGTCAGAGGAATCCTCTTCAGAAATCTTATCCACTGGTTAGACCAGGAGTACCTGTAATCCTGAGCACAAATGAAGACCAGAATAGGAAAGTGGGGAGTGTGGATCCAAAAAATGAGGCCTTGAGCCATTTGGAAGCACCTTGGAGCAGGATGTGGGACTTGGAGCATGGGCAAGAAGCAGTTGTTCAGTCTTCAGAGCTTGGAGAACAGGTATGTGAGCTTCAGTCAGGGAAAGGCCAGTAGAGAAATCTAATGTGGTAACCTTGGAGAGGATGAGAAGGACCAGCTGAGAGGAATGTATGGGTAGACTCTGGCTTAGTGTCATCATTTTGTTAATTGTAGATTTGTTTATAATAACTTTAGTTTTTACTATCATGTTGCAATATTAGTAATCTTGGTTTCAAATCTCATCAGCCTGTGTAGTATTTCATTCATCTAAAACTTCTGAGCAAAGGGAAACCACAAATCAGAAAGACAGGTGCACAGCATGGGAGTAGGAGTTGTGTCTGCTGCTGCACATGATGTTGCTGTTCTTTTCTACCCTTCCTCCCCCTCATCTCTCCTCTCTTCTTTCTTGCTTGCTTTTTTCTTCTCCCCCACTCCTTACCCTCCTCACCACCCAACCTCATGCTTTCTCTTCTATCTTCCTCTTGCCCATCTTCTTTCACCTATTTCCTTTGAGGTATGCACTGTCATTATATTTGCTAGCCATGGATTCTGCCAAGCTCTGGGTTCCAGATGATGATGCAGAGAAATTTATCTTCATTGGGCTACATGTTGTACAGGTGCCAAGGGCCACAGAGCCCTTAACAGTCACTGAATCTTTTGGTAGTGCTATTGTTCCCAGGAATTCACCATCTGAGAATTGCAAAAGAATGTTGTGTCAATATGTTCTTTCTTTCTGGAGAAAGATAACAGATATGGAGCACAAGGCATGGCACACAATAGGCATGTACTCTAACATGTAGTTACATTACCATTACTGTCTTATATTTGGGGAAAGACAGGCTATGAACATGAAATAGTGCTTGCCTTGACCTGCCCCAAGGATAAGAATTTCAGTCACTAGGGTATTCATAAACAGTTACTAGGATCAAGGCCTGATAATAGAGAGGATGTGTATATGAACCAAAGGAACTTTTCCAGGTGAAGAGTAAGCCACTATGTCCATTTTAGAAGCAATAAAGGGAAAAATAGTCTAGCATCACATCTTTTGAGTACAACAATGATTGAAATACAGAGATTGGGACACCCAGTAGAGAACAGAGCTATTGGACAGAGGTAGGGGATCAAGAGATCTAAAGTAATAACCTTTGCTTTGAAGTATGAGAAAGGCATCAGAAGGATTCATGCAGATGTCTTATGGTTCTATTGCTGCAACAAGCACGATGACCAAAGAGAAAATTGGAGAGCAAAGAGTTTATTCATTTTATACTTCTACAATGCTATTTATCACTGATGTAAGTCAAACAGGAACTCAAAAGTGCAGCATTCTGGAGGCAGGAGCTGATGCAGAGGTCATGAAGGGGGCTGTTTACTGGTGTGCTTCCTATGTTTTGCTCAGCCTGCTTTCTTTCAGAACCCAGGGTCTCCACTCCAAGGAAGGCTCTACCCACAATGGGCTGGGCCCTCCTGCATTAATTACTATTTGAGAAAATGCCTTACAAATACATCTCATACAGGCATTTTCTCAACTGAGGTTCCTTCCTCTCTCAATCTTGTGTCAAGTTGATATAAAACCACCCAGTACAACAGGGGACCACCAAAATTGAATTGTGTCTTAGAAAATGTGGTTCGAATAGCAAACTGTATGGTCATATTTGAGGATGGAGGGAGAGACCAAAGAAGTCAATGGAGAGACACTGTGCCTAGAACACAGCCTGGAGATGTGAATGAAGCTCAGGCACACTTATAGTATTCCAAGTCCAAGATCCCTGAGGAGCAAGAATTAAAGTGATTAGATTTAAAGTAAGAATTACCAGAAACTTCATTGAAGAAATTAACAATCTTAAGGACTGCCTGAGAATATAAATGCATAGCTATTTCAGGAACAGCAGTGAGTTGTAAAATACAAGTTGATATCTTCATGATACAATTCCACTCTACGAATTATTCCTAAGCAGGGAACATAATTAAATGTAACCAAATGCTTATAAGCAGGAAGAGTGAGTTCAATATTATTAGTAATGACAGTAAATATGAAATTATACAAATGCCACAGAAGAGCACATCATGGTATGACCATTGTAAGGAATCTAATGGAATTCTTCAAAATCATGTCACCCAGCAGCAGAATGTGGCATAAAGTTAACACCCAATAAAGTTTTTATTATTATTATTGAAACATAATTATAATAGTTTATTTAAGTTACATGTTTCTGAAACATCTAGAAACATTAGAAATCTGTTCAAAATTACAATTTAGCACACTGAATGCTTCTAATTGCATTTTTCTTATTATATAAATATAATTTAATGATATTCTTTCCCCTTCCCCAAATATTCTCAGATCCTCCCTACCTCCCTACCTATCCAATTTTATGTTATTTTCTGCCTAATAAAGAAACATAAAAACAAAAGCAAACAAACAAACCTTTAAGAAACAGAAAAAGCATACGAAGAACAGAAGTTCATTTTGTGTTGACCAATGAATCTTGGGTATGGGGCTTGCCTTGTGTGTAGATGAGACTCACTGTCACTCCCTTAGAGAAAACTGATTTTCTCTTTGCCAGTGATTATCAATCGCAAAAACTTCCTTTTATTGTTGTTCCTTAACAAAATAATAGTAGATTTTCCCCCTAGACTCGTGACCTATGTAACCTCAGGATCTTGGCCACTTTGTAATTCCAGATATGGATTCTATCTCATAGAGTAAGTGCTAAGTCGAACCAGGAGATTGGTTACTACCATAGCATCTGGGTTACTATAGCACCAGTATATCTTACAGGCAGGTTGCTGCTGTATTTCATAGAGTTTGTAATTAAGTAAAATTGTGACTATCTTTTTCCTCTGGTAACATGCAGCAAACCTTTCAGGATAATGAATGCTAATCAATAGAGGTGAGGCACCAACTCAACTTTCCTGTGTTCAATGACATAAGAAATCATTGCCTTCAGTGATAAAAATTTACCACCAAGTTGTAGAGAGGAATCAATAGCTTTGGCAAAAACCTGGAATGTTGCAGGTGAAGTGGGAGGTTTTTC
Source organism: Dicrostonyx torquatus (assembly GCA_028555095.1). Classification (NCBI taxonomy): domain Eukaryota; kingdom Metazoa; phylum Chordata; class Mammalia; order Rodentia; family Cricetidae; genus Dicrostonyx; species Dicrostonyx torquatus. The sequence continues at coordinate 682,144 of JAQHUG010000181.1, forward strand.
ACCAATTATTCAAAATATAGTAAATTACTAGTACAAGGAATTTTACTTTGAAGCATAATATATCTAGTTTGGACACTGTCCTCTCCCCACCACCACATTACCTGCTAACTATTTAAATTCCTTTCATATATGTGTATATTTTATGAAACTTCTTCAGAATTAGGTTTCCACATGACTTTTCAAAGGGTCTTTAATATTACATTTGCCTCCATACAGTAATTTACCCTACTCTCCTATACCCTTCTCCATTTAATCAGGACCAACACTGTCATGTTGGACTATGTACCAACCACCAATTCCTATTCTCCCTTGCTCTTACTGCTTGATTTTAGAATTAATTTCCTGTTTCTCAATAAGTCCACTTTTTGTGATGATTGCAATTTTGATGCAGGAGATAATTAATTTAAAAAGAAATGATCTGACAATACTCAGCATTTTCATTAAGGAACAAGATTATACTCTGATGACTCACCTGTAAGTTAAAAAGCCAAGTAGTTTATTCACAATGCAGAGCATGTTTATATGACATTCTATGTTGTTTATTTCTAAAGCATTTTCTATACTGTTACTGAGTCATAAATGGATACCTTTGTGGTATCTAAATGATGGTCACATATATCAGAGAAGTGTGTAGACTTTATAAGTTGCTCTGCACTCAGCCACTTTTTTCTCATATTAGTTCAATGACTCCTTAACTCATTTCTTCAGGTTTCTCTGTTGATTGACTGGTTTTTACCAGGCATTTGTATCCCCAAGCCTATTTCAGTAGATCTGACTATCAAGAATCTGTGAACTATTGTAAATGATGAAAGAATAACTCAGAGTTTGTCCTTGTTTCTGACCCAAGTGTTTTGCCTTAAGTAAGGATAGAAATATGTAATTTTTATAAGAATTACTGACTGGGGAAGTTTCCTTCTAATATTAAAGAAAGAATGCTTACTTTTCTTATTACAAAACAAGAGTTAGGTTTATTCTAGTAATATATTTAAAAATACCTTATGTATGTACAAGTCTTTAACCAGTGGCAATTGTCATGCTGATGGAATTGACAATAGAGGACAAGAAGGAAAAAATAAAATGGTAGCCTCAATGCACTGGTTAATCTTCTATTGTAAAGTCATAACCTTGGAGAACTGAAGAGATAGCTCAGTGATTAAGGGAGTGTACTACTCTGACAGAAGACCCAAGTTTAAGTTCCAGGAGCCACAATGGATGTATAACAATGGCCAATAATCTCAGCTCCAGGAGATCTGACACCTTCTTCTGGTCTCTTAAGGGCATTAAATTTACACAGAGAGAGCCCATAAGCATACATATACATGAAAGTTTTTTAATTAATTTAAAAATTATTGAGAGATAAAATTTCAACAAAAGCTAAGGATTCTTGCCATCATGAGTCTTTGATGAGAGCTGGGTGTTAGTCATTTTGTTTTGAGTATTTTAGTGGCATGTTGTACTGTGTAGACTACCAAAAAATTGTGTTGATTCAATGAGATGAAAATATCCTGGGATGACTCCCAGTTCTATACTAGAAAGAAATTGCCATAAAAGGCATTACAGAGGATCAATTTTTAGGGAAATATTTGGTTGGGGAATGTTGATTTAAGGTTCCTATAGAACATTCATGAAAAAATAATATTCCTGAACTAGGGGCAAAAAGAAAGAATAGAACATTCACAGACTCCCAGGTGACTTTGCATAGTGCACAATGCAAGTCATATGCAGTAATAATAGGAAGAGGACAGGGCAGGCACTACCCTGATGATGGTCTTAGAGTGAACAGTACATGCAGATCAAAGGGAAAGGAAAGGTAATAGAATGTTAGAAGTTTCAGACACAAAAGAGAGGAAAATGATGGGAAAGAGAGGAGGGTTTTTTGAGACACAAAAGAGTGCTGCTGAACTACAGAAGTGTTTGAGAGTAGATTATTTTTTCTTTTGTGCAAGAAGTTCCAGGCAACTATAAAGGTGAAAGTCAGAGTAGCCTACTCACATTCCAAAATGAAAAATAAAGAGTTGGGTGCTTTGTAGTCTTTCTTGGGTGTATGTATATAAAAAGATAGGTATGTATGTATGTGTATAGTTAAATAGAATGGTGAACAGATACTGTATTCTGAGAAACCACATAAGAATGAAGTGCATATGAGCTATATATCTGTAAGTAGAAAATCAAAGGAAATTTTCTCTGGGGAAGTTTCATAAGGCAAGAGTGGTCCTGTGACCTTGGTTCCAAAAAAGAAAGTGACTAATTGGAACTATGCAAATTTTGTGTTTACAAATATCTCTGTAAAATAAGGCTAAAGCCATTGGACTTTATGTCACTCAAAAAATTTACCTGAAATAATTTTCCACTTAGGATTTCTTTGGGATGACCTATATTGCTGTCATAATTGACAGTATCAGGTAAACATGATGTGGAAACAACTCCATGGGGGTGCCTGCCTGAGAAGGACATATGCCTTTGGAAAGAATTACCATCCACCTATCTTCAAGTGATGTCACAGCTCCACCCATTAGAGCCAGCTAATGTTTTGACCCAGCCCAGCTGCCAGAGAACAGGCCCAGGTGCTGGCCCCACAGGTTTTGGTTTGAGTCTCAGTCACTGTGGTATGTTTTCGGCAGCGGAACCCAGCTCACTGTCCTAGGTAAGTGGTTTTAATTCTCCTTTCTATTCAGCCCAGCCTGCATTGTCTTAGAAGAATCTGGTTTTTCTCTCTGAGAACTTCTCATCTTCCCTCCCCTAACTTAAAGACTGAATCCTTAGTCTTCTTCATTGTGGCTAGGGAAGATAGGCAATTAGGAGTAACCTGAAGAAAGGGCTAGAAGATCTGAAGCAGCTGGCCTCAGATTCTAATAAATATGCTATGATCTCATAGGCTTCAGTTAGGGTCTGATCAGAGTCCAGGGCTCTATCCTTGTTCTCAGATAGATTAATCATTGGGGATCATGGACTGGGTCAAAGAATGGGCACTAGGACTTTGTCATAGCCCACAATATCTTCATAGGGCATGAAAGGTTGGATCTATATGTGTAAGGGCAGCTTTCAGGGTCTTAGATTACCAAAGTGGGAAACACACAAGCATAGTTAAGGAGTAAGTTTGTAATTATCTTCAGTTATCTGACCATTTACTGAGCTACCGAGGTCCTATAGACGCAGAGACAGCATTGACTAGTTGCATAATCAAATCCTTGTCATCTCAAGATTAGTTGGGATTCTGTCTATAAAGTCCTTTAATCCTGGGTTATTATGTCTTGTGTTTCCATTGTCAGCTTCTTAAATGGTATATAAAATTTAGGAGGTCAGGAATGAGGGACAAACTGTGGGTTTCAGAATACTTCCTGACCATCAGGGAAGGAAACTGTTTCTGTGAGCAAGTGACTGCTATGCTCTTGCATCCAAGAGGAAAAAATCCTTCAGAATATGGCCAGAGTAACAGATATAGTGGTCAGGTCAAAATAAGAAGGAGTCACTAGAACCCCAGAGTAGCCTCAGACCTTCTCTGTATGAATCAGACTACTAAGTGAAGATGCTAAGTAGATTAATGTGGAGACCCTGCTCTCCAAGAAAGGCTCAGTGCCTCTAGGTGTTGGGGACAAAGAATGGGTCTCTTCACTTAGTTAAAATGCAATCTTCAGAGCAAAGTGGATTGCAACTTATTCACCAGAGAGCTCTGACCACTACAAGAATAAAAAGGAGATAGCTGGGCTAAGAAAGGTGATCAGATATGGGGCAAATTCCAAGTCAGATTATAGACAATAGGGTGGAGAGAACACAGCCATACCTACTGATAGTTGGGGAATGGAGTCAGAAAGGAAGAGTCCGGTTCCTGTAACTTGGGAGGGTATCCTGGAAAATATATGACTACTAAGAAGACTAATCACTGAGGCTCAAAGGGGCAGATGAGGTTTTAATTCTCCTTTCTATTCAGTCCAGCCTGCATTGTCTTAGGAGGATCTGGTTTTTCTCTCTGAGAACTTCTCATCTTCCCTCCCCTAACTTAAGGACTGAATCCTTAGTCTTCTTCATGGTGGCTAGGGAAGATAGGCAGTTAGGAGTAACCTGAAGAAAGGGCTAGAAGATCTGAAGCGAATAAGATGACTAATGTGAAGAGTCACTGAGATTTGATACTTTTTATTTTGTCTCTTGAATCAATTCACCTCTTTTATTCACACAGGTCAGCCCGAATCCCCTCCCAAAATCACATTGTTTCCACCTTCACCTGAGGAGCTCCTGACAAACAAAGCCACACTGGTGTGTCTGATCAACGACTTCTCCCCAAGTACTGTAACAGTGGCTTGGGAGGCAGATGGTGTACCTATCACCCAGGGTGTGCAGACTACAAAATCCTCCAAAGAAAGCAAAAACTACATGGCCAGCAGCTATCTAAGTTTGACAGCAGACCAGTGGAGATCTTACAAGAGTGTTTCCTGCAAAGTTACTCATGAAGGGAGTCTTGTGGAGAAGAGTTTGTCCCCTGCACAATGTAGCTAGGAGCCCAGACTTCTCCTGAGCCTGGGGAGCCTAGAGCTAGGGAACCCAGAATGGGGTCTCTTCTCTATACTGGGGAATCCAGGCTTCTCTTTTACCCACTGAATATTCAATAAAAGATCATTAGTTAATCTGAGGTACTGCCTTGTCTAATTTGTTCTCATTATATATTCAATTTTGAATCCTTTGAACCTGCAATGTGGGGAGGTGGGATCAGATTCCCAGTGAGAAATTAGTTTTCCTTGGCAACATTCAGAGGGTATCACCCTAAAAGTGACATCTCCCATGCTCTGCATTGTTGTCTGATCCTTGCCATGCAGGGACACTCATTTAGAATGCAGCTCAGGTAAACTATCATGTTTCAGGCTAAACAATTAACTTAATATTATATGTCAAGTCCTCAAATGTATGAATTCTTGCAATGAACTTAGTAAATTTTATTATATAATTCAAAATATTAATGTTCATGGCCTTCTATACTTGGGCATAAGGTGAGATAATCACTCAAGCAAAATAAGAGCATCCAATGAGAAATAATGGATGCAGAATGATGCCAAGAGGGTGCCAAAAAGGGTTTCATAGGAAGTGATTTCAGGGTCAAATTCTAGACTACTCAAGGTCCTGTCAGGTGAGGTCAAGGAAGATAGAGTGTGACCTGAGAGTTAAATTTATGTCAGTTGCTTGGGTAGACTTAGGTTTTTACTGGCCCAAATCCTCTTATGTGCATAAGCACACCAGTGTGTACTTCAGTTTAGTATCAACCACAGTCTTTTAAATTGGCCGTCAGCTTTTAGTGGTCCAGCCTCTGTCCATGTCAAAATATTTGGTGTGTTCAGGACATGGGGACTCTATAGCTCATAATCTGTGTGGACCCTGACTACATCCAGAACTCTGGTGGATCAGACAGTCCAACATGACAGTCTTCATAGCTAGAAATATTCTTCAACAATGAAGTAGAGTGACAGATGACAACATAAAGCTTAATCACAGGTCGTCAAATCCCTGTTTCTGAGCTAGGAAGAACCTGTGGCTTTTGTGCCACATGGCAGCTTTTCATTGCTATGGCATGATAAAGTCTGTGCCCAATAGTTGGAAGTGAAGACCCTGAGTACTCTCACAGAAATATTCCTTGATGGGGACAGTGCCAACACTCATCCAGACCCAGATGTTGTTCAGAGACTCACTTCCTCGTCCTTTTGTTTCAAGATTTCACTGACAAATTTGAACACAAAAATTAGGAAACTCAGAAATAGTAATGTTCCCATATTTTCACCAAGTAGCCTGTAACAATCCTTGCACCTGGATTTTAATAAGACTCCTTCCTTATATCATGTTATGAAAGCACATTCAAGAAGTTGTATCTTGTCAGCTATGATAATATTTCTGGGTTTACAAAGAGAATGTACAGATATCATATCAAACTTCAAAAGAAATTATTATTTCTTTATGGTATATAATAGTCAAGTTGTCATTAAATGACTACATGACATGACCCTACAGTGTTTAGTAATGTATTATTGGTAAAGATTTCACCACATGAAGGAAGATGAGATGTGTATGAAGCTGATGGTTGTGTGTGTGTTCTCCACCTGTTGTATTCTGCAGGGCCCCAACTTCTCTCTTCATTCTTTACCAGGCAGAAGGTGCAGAGACTGAGTTAATGGTCCCAAGACTTTGCATAGACTTCATGCTTGCTTCCTTGAGCTATCACCAAGGATCCTCTCTATTAATTCTTACCCTGTAAAGAGCTTCTTTTAAAAAAGGGTGTGGAAATTTTATAGATGACTTTCTGGGAAGGATATCTCAGAGGACAAATGGGATCCTGGGAAGAAAGATCTTCCAGAAAGATCATCACATGCCCAGAATCATCAAGGACTACACACATCACAGCTGAAACTGGAGGATAAGGTGCACGTAGGGTTTTTGCATGAGCCTATATCACAGTGTTGGGTGTTCGGTGGAGGCACCAAAGTGACTGTCCTAGGTAAGTGACCCTTTTTTCTTCTGTTACTGTAATCTTCAAGGTTGGAGATAATTTTTGTATTGGACTATTTCTCATTCTCTATTATACTTCATGCTTCAACTTCTCTCTAGATACATAATCTCTTGCTTCTCTAGATTCTGTGCCTCATCTCAAATAGTTCCCTGTGACCGTTCATGTCTAATCAGAGGCAGGGGGCCAAAAAAAATAAAATTTCAAGGTCTGTCTGTCATTCCGTTGCAGTATCCAGTGCTCTGATAAGTATTTCATGTGCCACTATCTATGAGTGTGTATCTTTCTGGTAAACTTTGTTAGGGGTAAAGTAAATTGTTATCATATGGGGAAGGAAGACCAGAGGCAGAGAGAGGAGGGTTGAATTGGGAGACTGTAGAATACTCAGCAATGAGGCTGGTAAATAACTTGTCAGAGTTCAGTTAAACTCTTCATTACAACTCAGGATCCAGTTCATAAGTGAGACATGATATAGAAAGGTTTCAAAATCTCCAATGGAAAGTCATGAACAGAGCAGTAGCCTATCTAGAACTCAGGAATTTTAATAATAATAAGAAAGGGAAGGGATCTCTGGACACAGGAAGTCAAGAGAAGTGAGACTGAAGATGTGATTGGGAAGTTGTTTTTCTGGGTCTCTCTAAGACACTGCTTAGAAAACAGAGCAACCACATTCATGTAGATCTGGTCCTGATGCATAAAAATAAAACACTACATCCAGAAATGAAAATCTTGCCTCATTCTGAGAATTAAAAACAGTTCAAGCAGATACATACCTTGCTGAACAGAAATCACAGATGCAGGGGCCATGATTTGGATGAAAATAAATGGCTAGCTATGAAGTTTAGTCTGATAGAGGTTTTTCATCAGAACTATCTTCAAAGTGGGACATATGGATGGCAGACATCTATAAAAAACAGAGAGGATACAAGGACAAAGACATAAAAGTTAGGTGTCTGTGTTGAAGGTTAGAGTCCAGGGAGGTATCAAGAGAAGTATGGCACAAATGTGGGGTACATAATTCCTAGGTACACAAGGAGTATATGAAAGAAATGCATACCCCACTTTCTGTACTCCCTACAAACATAGTCACTAAACTCAGGACATGCTAACACTACCTCTAGGATTTCTACTGGGAAACCAAGATTTCTTCTGACCTTCTCTTTCTCCACCATGCAGGTCAACCCACATCTCAACCTTCAGTCACCCTGTTTCCACCTTCTCCTGAGGAGCTCAAGACCAGCAAGGCCACACTGGTGTGTATGATCAACGACTTTTACCCTGGTGATTTGGCAGTGACCTGGAAAGCAGATGGTACAACTATCACCCAGGGTGTGGAGACAAGTAACCCTTCCAAACAGGGCAACAAGTACTTGGCTACCAGCTTCTTGACTTTGACAGAAGATGCATGGAAATCTAAAAACAGAGTCAGCTGTGAGGTCACTCATGAAGGGATAACTGTGGAGAAGAGTTTATCCCCTGAAGTGTGTTCCTAGGCCTTCCAATGTACATTTTACCCACAGAAACTGGGATTAGAATAATGCACAAATACTGCTCTTGCCTACCATAGCCCTTCTCCCTGCTCCTGAAATGCAAAATAAAATAATCCATTCTCAAACTGTAATTCTACTTTACTCATTTGTTTTAGTGTATATTTCACTGGCATTCGCAGTAGTGTGGGGATTTGCTGGGATTCCTTGGTTTGTAATTGGGGTTATACCCTGCATAACCACCCTAGGGAGTACCTGCTCCATGCAGATACAATTTCCCATCTCTCCTCTGGACTTTTGATTATACCATGTAATTTTACAGTCTGACTGTAATAGATTTTCCTAATTTCACTCTTTAATAGACCTCATCATATGTCACCTCCATTTCTAAACATCTATTGGTGTCTAACCATCTTCCTTAAAATTATAGTTTGGAGTCTGGGGCAGTTCTATTATATGCTTCTCAGTTTCTATTACTCTAGTCAAAATGAATAGATAGTATTGGGAAATTGAAAATTTATAACAATCAATACAAACAAGTAAAATCAGGCTAAAGATAGAGTGTGTGAGGTGTTCATAAAGGTTGCAGTATGGTTGTAGTCAACCTTGATAGGCATCTGAACTAAAAGAAACAAGACATGATATCCAGCCCAAATGCTATTAGAGGCATTCAGTGATGGATATGAGAAACTATGACAAGTTTCCACTTCAGAACTAGATTTTGGGTTTTGCCACACATCAGGGCTGAAGGTTCCAAGTATGACTAAATATCTAGGTACCCTACAGAGAAGAAGACTATCCTAGAATCCCACCCCACCAGATCTCATTTTTTTCTTGGTTCAAGGCACCTAAAGTTTGGAGTTACCAAAAGTCTCTACTAGAAAACATAACCCATAACAATGAAGACCTTGTTGAACACCATTTTTGATAGTTTCCAAGACTTAGGGGCACATGAAAAGTATTTGTACTAAGTTTCTTGTTGAGTAATAGCCCAGTGACTGAGTCTGAAAAATCAGGACGTATTTAAAACAGTGATCTGAGCAGAAATAGGGCAATACTACTGGATACAAACCACACCAATTCAAACTTTTGCCCCTGCATGAAAAGGGAATTCAGGAAATTATGTTGAACAGCAACTGACTTTATTTCATGGTGGTGAAATTCTGTGACTCAAAGTTAAAGGCCCAGAATAATCCCATTGGCCCTATAGGGTTCAGTGCCAGCTCCAAGCTACTGCCCAGAGGAACATATTTTTATCATTTTGTTGTAGCATTTTTGTTGTTGTTGCTGCTTTTTCATTTGAGACAGGGTCTCTCTAAAGAGCCTTTGGTGCCCTGGATCATCAGGCTGGCATCAAACTCACAGAGTTCTGCCTTCCTCTGCAGCCAAAGTGCTGGAATCACAGGTATGCAGTAGTACCATGCTCTTCTTGTTGTAGTTTAATTACTGAGAATACTGACCTAAAAAATCAGGAACAAAGGTAAAAATAGAAAGTTTCTATTCCTATCAACTAATGATAACATAATTTTTCAGTGTTAATCAATCCAAGTTTATGCTCGGCAAATATTCTACTGTTGAACTACCTTTTAAACCCCTTTATAATGATGCATATCAATTGTAAATAGTGAAGAGTTTCAAAAAATATTTTCATTCAAGACCAGGTATGCCTCATTCTTTCTCTAATTTCCTGAATATTATTATTGTTTCTAACTTTTTGTTTGCTTTTGGGGGGGGGTTCGAGACAGAGTTTCTCTGTAGCTTTGGAGCCTGTCCTGGAACTAGCTTTTGTAGACCAGGCTAGTCTTGAAGTCACCAAGATCTGCCTGCCTCTGTCTCCCGAGTGCTGGGATTAAAGGCACGCGCCACCATTACCCAGCTTTCTAATTGTGTGTTTTATGGTTTTGTATGTGTTGTTCTTTGTAGTTGATTTTTTTAGAAAATATTTTTATTTGCCCATTTGTTTTCTAAAGAAAGAGAAAAGAGAGAGAAAGAGAAAGAGAGAGACAGTGCTTAGAGATGAATGGATGTGGAGATAAGAAGGGTCTGGGAGGGGGTGAAAGAGGAGAAACTGTGATCAGAATGTTATGTGTTTTCCAAAAAAATAAAAAGAAAATCAAATCAGGTTAGAGATGGAACATGAATAAAGTTTTTAAGGACTGGAACCTGGACATGGTCATTGTGAGTATAAACCTTGTAAAAAGTCAACTAAGTAATGACCCCAAGATTAGCACTCAGGAAATCTGATTGATTAATAGATGTTTCAAAGTTGAATTCATGACTATACTCAAGTCATGCAAAGACAAAGTGGGGTGAGTGTGGTTTGAAAATTGTCAGCAAGACCAGGTGTTCAGGAAGTCTCAGCTGGGCCTCATGCTTCTCCACAACCTGTCCTTTCATGTTTAATTTCATCTAGTATGGGCATCAGACTAATGTCAAGCATAATTCTTAGCACAAGCCTGCTTTCCTTGGTTTATTATTATCCAGCTTGGTTAGACCATCACGATCAGGTCCAGTGTAAAACATTATCTAGTTCTCACAAGGGACATGGCAGCTGTCTGCACCAGAGCTCCTTGATCAACCTGTCAAGTCAGTGACATACTTGGAAAATCAGAAGACATACTCAATAATTGAACAGCATGACAGGGAAGGAGAAAGTAAGGTTTGATTCTGGTTGCAACAATCCAAACTCTAGCCTCTGAGACAAAAACCTTTCAAAACTTCTATATTACAATATTTTTCTGATTCTAGTTTACAGAAATAATTTCTGTGACCCAAAATCACATATTATTTCAGGTAGGAAAGACATTGAAATGAAATTTAATATCATAATATCTCAGTGTTCTAGGCTATTAAACACTGCCACCATAACAGTAGCTCTGCTGAGGAAAAGGCCAGAATTCACTGAGTCCCATCTGCTAGCCAGAGGCAAGACTCATCCTTTTGCTGCATGCTTTATTACAGACAATACTGAGCATCAGGAAGAGAAGCATGTCAATGAACTCATTAATTAGTCACTGAATAATTTATTAAATTATTTCAATTGACCTTTGACAACATAACTATCCTCTTATATAATATTCTGAAGTAGATACTGACAGTTTGTTTCTATGTGTATATATTTCACCACAGTTATGCATTGATAATAGCTAAACTGTCTACAAAAATGAACTCTAAAGAGAAATTATGGATAATCTTTCACATCAGAAAACAGTAATTTTGTCATCACATACCCATAAGTATCATAGACTCAAAGTGTTTTGCATGGTTGCATTATACCTTATTGTTTCTTTACATACATCAGAAAGATGGAATGTGTTTCTTAATCAATTCAACTAACCTGTATCTTTTGTTTGGAGAGTTGAAAACATGAATATTTATAGTTAATATTAAAAAAGTGTTTGTTGGCCCTCATATATTTTACTCTTTTATTCTTATTTTCTATCGTGTTTCACTGGACAATCTCTCTACTCATTTTCCATAGTTACAGCTTAATTTCTACATCTTTATGAAATTAGAAGATAGTTTCAAATAGTCATGATACATTAGTGTATTCTTGGCTGTTGAAAATCCTGAGATCCACAGGTTACTCTGATTCCCATCTAGCCAGAGGGTATAGGAGAAGAGCTGCTGATCCTAGGATTCTGTTGTTCCTCTCACAGCGCAATATCTTCCTAAGTTGTTGGTAGTAGCAGCTTGCTGTTTCCTGCTTCATGAAAAGTTGGCTTTCCATTCAGAGATTGAAAAGAGTCTGTTGACTTTCAAAGAGGCTTATTCCAAGTACAGGTAGCCCTTTCAAAAAGAGGCCACCAGTATCAATCATCTTCAGTGAGATTAACATCCTTTCAAGAAGACAATTATGTTTAGGGATGCCACTAGCATAGCTAAAGTCAAAGGCTGCTGCTGCATCCATGACTTTAGGCAAAGCTCACACTTTCTTTTAATGAACCTGTGTCACAGTATTGGATGTTTGGCAGAGTGACCAAGATGGCCATTTTAAGCCAACATCTTTCTTTTGTTTTTTTTAAAGATTCAAAAGCATTTCTGCTTTGTTGTTGTTGTTTTATTGTTATGCGTAGACATAGTAAGTGGTGTGTAAGTAAGGCCAAGGCCTAGGAGAGTCTCAGGAAGTTTTATACAGGTATTTAAAGAAGGAAATCTTCAGTACATGCAGAAAAATTAAAGGAAATTTACCCTACATTCCATATCATGAATTTGTCAACCCAGACCTCCAAATGGACCCTTTTAACACATTGATCTCAGGAGCCACAATCATACCTCTGATCTTTCACCATGTTCATATTATTGGTCAGCTCAAAGAGAAAAGTCTATAACTCTGTACCTACTATCTTTTGAGGAATTCCAAGTCAACAAGATTACTCTGTCTCAGATCAGTGATTTCTATTCAAGTATAACTGTAGCATGTAAGGCATATGGTGTGTTTGTCACACAGAATGAGGAAGCAATACAACTTTCCAAACACAACAAATACATGTCCAACAGCTGTATCACTTTTTCATCTAACCATAGCAGTAATGGAGATCTTAAAGCGTTATCAGTTTCTAGATCACTGATTATGGGATTATAGTAGAAATGGTAGTGCTTCCTGCAGAGACTTTCTACCTTTCTAATATTCACATTAAAAATAATGACTGGAATTATGGGCCTTTAGAAGGAATAATCTCTCTTACACTTACTTATTCTAGTACAGTGTTTCTCAACCAATGGGTCAACTCCCCTTTCAGGCTCATACAACTATGTCTTAGGAGTGTTGTGAGACCATTGGAAAATAGACATTTACATTAAAATTCCTAACAGTAACAAAATTACAGTTATAAAGTAGCAATGGAAATAATTATATGGTTGGAAGTTACCACAACATGAGGAACTGTATTAAGGGGTCACAGTATTAGGTAAATTGAGAATCACTGATCTAACTCTTTACTCTAAGCCCAATCAATGATCAATAATATATCCACTATGATCCAGAAAAACCTCTTACTCATTTATTTCTTATTTAATGTTTAATTTTAATGACCTTAAGGTTGCCAGGGCAGATATTAGGGATTTTGGCATCTAATAGAGAAATGGCTTTACTATCAGGAATCCCTCAAGGAACCATTATCAGATATCACTTTTCTTAGCTCTTCACTATACCCAAGTCTCTGCCATACTAGCTCATTCCATGTAGGTCTTATATGTAGTGGTATTTCAATTGTATTTTAATAAATAAAGACTGACTGAAGATCTGAGAATAAAACAGTTCCACTGGTCAGCCTTACAGACCAGGTTATGGTAACACATACCTTTAATCCCAATAACTGCAATGACACACACCTTTAATTCCAGTAACCACACTAGTTGACACAGAAATCAGGTGGTGCATGCTTTTAATCATGGTGGTGCACACCTTTAATCCCAGCCCTAGAGAGAATTATAAGACAGCAGGAAAAAGCTCTCAACACAGTCTCTTTCTGAGATTCCTGGAGGCAGGATCACCATTTCATACTGAGGTCAAGATAAGAATCAGTGGGGGGGCTGTTTTATTTTTCACATTTTTAGGCTGAATCCCAATTTCTGACCCTGAGTTTTTATTAATCATTCTTCACTCATACACTCTGCTATTCGTATTGCTAATGGTGTATCAGTCCATAATTTTAGCAAAATATGGAAACCAGCCAGGTTTCTCAAGACTCACATTGAAGAGTCAAAGAAACTTGCACCATGAGATTTCACTTCTCCACCATCTCATTTACCCAACCCACTGAGGACACAGATGATTTCCTTATTCTGCTAGAGATTATTATCCAAAAAAGCTCATTGTCTCTTAAGATCAACCATGAGATGAATCTTTTAAGACCTGGGAAGTAAAAAGTTCCAGTCATAAAGCTGATAATTAGCCATAGTGGAGAGTAGAAAATTTGGAGAATTTGGAGCACAGCTTTATGACAAAGGTAGATACTTAAAAATAAGTTAATCTTGGAGCCAAAGCTACACTTTTCACATAGGTACAAGTTGAAATGTTCACTTACATCTGAGGCACACAACCAGAAGAACATTTAACAAATGAGAGTTAAGCAAGTTGCCCTCACTAAGGAATCATGAGAAAGTTTGTGAAATGCATGTTTATAGTTTTGCAAAATAATAATTCAATTTCAAATGACTTTGATTTATACAACATAGAGGATACACTAAAGTTAATTCATATTTTCAATCTTTTCCCTCTAAATATTTAAGTTATATTTTGAAAAGAAGACATAAAAGATGATTACTTTTCTTAACAGGAAATACCAGCAACTCAATGTAAAAACAATAAGCAGGATCTTGTCAAACTGCTACCAAATGACATGCATGAATTTTTTTGGTTGTTTATGGTGCTGTTGTTACTTCTGTCCTTGAGTGTAGGAACATGAAAGGAACATTGAAATTGAGCTTCCTGAGTGTGTTCACAGGCTGCCATTATGCTCATGGTCCTGACTTTAAACTTTTCTTTCCTTGGCAGTATGCAGCTTTCCAAGCAATGCAGCCCACAGCCTCCACCTCTCTCAGCTCTTAGTGAAGGCTTTTTTCTCTTTCTGTTTCTTACACAGTGCTTTGGTCATAGAACAGATGAAAACCACAGAGTAGCTTTTTGGAAAGGGCATTTCTGAGACTTGGTGGCTATAGTTCAGAAAGGAATTTTAAAGTGAATGTCTTTTATCAAGATTAATGTCCTCTCATGTTGACATCTATCCAGATAACCAACTATCATGTTGGGCTCTATTTGGACAATTACGGCCATGACTTTCCTTGTTTTTTTTTTTTTAAATTTTCATTCTGGGACCATTGATTGGCTTAGTTATGTTATTATTCATGCTTAAACCTTGTATTTAAATTTCTTTCTTTCTTTTGAAAGGTAAAAAATACATTTTCAGGGGATAAACTTAAGTAGTAACTTGTATCTTTCTACCATATGAGTTCCAGGGATCAAATTCAGGTTATCACAGTTTGTGATAGTCACTTTTGCCTGCTAAGCCATATCAACAACCCTTAGAACCTACATATGTAGTCTTCAAATGTTTATACCTTGTAGGATATGATAGTTTCAAACTAAAGTTATGATGTAGACATTCCAGTTAACTCATTCGACAGGGAATCCAAAGTTGCTTCTGCAACATAAAGATAATGCAAAGAGAATTTTATAGTTCCTCTTAGCCAGAAATTGTGTCTCATTTGTCATGGAAGATGTTACAGAAGACTTATTACCACCCTCTAGATCTCCAAAAATATTTTTAGGATCACAGATCTCAGGAATGAGCTGTAGCAGGAGAGTGAGCGTGGGGAAATTAACATATGAAGAAACCCAATTACGTAAAGGATTGGAAATTTCTGCCAAACAATCAAGGCATATGAAACACATAATAAGATATATAAATATGGGGGAATACAAGTAGTACATATAGATGATCTGAAAACAATCATGATGCTGAGGGCCAAGGACTTCTGAGTCTTACATCTTGTTCTGCCTTTCTATCCAACTTCTATCATAAGGAGAAACACTTCCATGTTTCTTGGTAAGCAGTTTATAGTTCTATCATCCGTGTGACCTTGTTCCAATTCTATGTTTCTCTGGACCCACTTCAAGACTTCCAACAGTGTTTTAAGTCAGTGACAGGAGCATTTGGACTAGAGAACATTGAAATATGGGAGGAAGTAGCAATCAGATAAAGACAGAACAAGTATTTCCTTTGAGTTTGTAGATCATTATTCATTCTCTCTTTGACTCCTAGAAGACAAAAAGAAAAATTTAGGCAAAATAGAGTTCAAACTCACCAGCCAAATCTCATTTTACAAATGGAGAATGAATGACTCCAGCAAACGTGTTCAAAATGTGAATGGGTGATGTTTCTTCCAGGGGGACATTCTAGCACTGAATCCTTTAAGACCTTTATATGTCAATCAACCCTTATGAGAATTTCAGCTCAGGATCATTCCATGTACCATGCAAACTTTTCATCTATAGTACTCCTGATATTCAACCACAGTGTCAAATTCATGCTATAATGTAGCACACCTGGCGTTCTGTTGACATAGACTGAAATGAAGGACCCAGGGAATACACTAGTAAGAAACCAGTCACCAAAATGTAAAATAAAGTGGAAATAGGGCACAGGCACTGCATGGAAATAAAAAACACAGGATCTGGCAGAGAACATCCTGAACCATGGATGCCCAAATGTTATTTGAGGTTTCATGCATTTTCCAGTAAGCATGGGAAAGAAACAGAGAGGAAGAGGTGATGACACCTGTGCCAGAGAGTAAATTCAAAGGTTTTTGTGACTACCAAGGGTTGGAGATTAAGGATAATAACTTCACATGAGTACATTAAACCTCTTGTTTAGTGATGCAGTTCATTAAGATCCCAGCACAAGGCTTCAACTGCATGAATGGAACCTGTACCCAAATGTAAGAATGGAACTAAGCCACATTGCTGCCATAACCCCTCCTCTGTGTCTTGACAGAGTCACCCATAACCTCTGACTGAACTTTAACCCCTCACCTGAGGAGAACCAGGCTAATTATGCTATACTGGATATCTCATCAATGATTTCTACCCAGGTGCTGTTACAACAGAAAATTGTAGATAGAGAATTTTAGTCAGGAGGATAAATGAAGAGACGGCTTTGAATGAGACATAACCAATACATTGGCAAGTAAAGGGCATTGTTGTGAAGTAGGATTCCTGGTTCTCTCCAGGGCACCCTGCCTACAGTCATGAATCCCTGAGTATAAAGATGAGCATAAATAATGCACAAAATCTTCAATGTGGTAAATCAAATGGAAACTCTACTAGACTCTACAATAAGAGAGATTTTGGTCAGGTGGACTGAGGCAATAATAACTAACAACCTCACCTCCTGCAATTCCAGAGATACTGGCGAGGGTTTTAATAGACTCTTTAGACAAAAAGTAATCAGGCCAGAGCAAAGATGGATACAGTAGAACTGGTGGACACAGAGAGAACTATGACAGAAATGGTGGATACAGAGATGGGTACAACACAACTGTGTCCAACATGTCCATTTTGGAATGGACAGAAGTCATAGAGAACTGAGAGGACAGAGACCACAGGGACACTTAATGTTTGGGAATTTAGTGACATATGTATGAGACTAAGGTACTAGTAAAGGTGATAAACAGGTGAAATAGTTCTTAAGATCAAGAACAAGAGAAATAGTTTGAGGAAACAAACACCTGCTGTGCATTTTCTATTCTCAACAAATAATACCTGAGCTGAGATTTCTCCTCACACACTATGTGGAGGTTCCAGCTCTTCGATCTCCTTCCTCTGTGACCCACAGATAACACAAAGTTAACCCACAAGTCATCCTAAACTCACTATCTTCTTAAAATCTCCAGGCCAATAGAACCAGGCTAATGTGTTAGATCAAGAACTTCTTCAACAGTGTTCATAGTGGTCTGGAAGGCAGATGTTGACCCATTAACCTAGAATATGGAAACTATGTAGCCCTCCAAATTTAGCAAAGAATATGTGCATAAAAACTACCTTGCCTTAACAGGATTCATAGACATCTCACAGTACTTACAATTTACAGGTAATTCTTGAAGACAACCCTGGGGAGGAGAGCCACTCTGAGAAATGGTTATATATTCCCTGTTCTGCCTCACAGATTTTAAGAAAAGCACTCCTCGGAGGTTCTTTCTAAGTTTTGCCCTTACATACTTCTTTTCTGACTATAAAATCATTCTTTTTTATTGTTAAAAGAAAAATTTACATTTACTCCCCTTGTCCCAGGCCCTCCTGTTCCCCCATTACCCCACCGCACTCCCTCTGCTTCCTTGAGATGGGGCAGGATACCCTGCCCTGTGGAAAGCCCAAGGCCCTCCCCCCTACATCTCGGCCTAAGAAGGTGTACATCCATATAGAATATGTTCCCAAAAGGCCAATACAGGCAGAAGAGATAGGTCCCTGTGACATTATCATTGGCTTCTCAGTCAGTCCCCATTGGCAGCCACCTTTGTGAGAGTCCATTTTGGTCCTATGCTCTTTCAGTCCTGGTCCAGCTGGATTTGATGAGCTCCCAATAGATCAAGCACACTGTCTCAGTTGGTGGGCCAGTCCCTCACAGTCCTGACTTCCTTGCTTATCTTCTCCCTTCTTCTGCTCTTCCACTGGACCTTGGTAGCTCAGTCCCTTGCTCTGGTGTGAATGTGGGTCTCTGGCTCTATCTTCATCCATCATGCAAAATTTCTATGTCATGGAGTTCATCTTGGTTGCTCTTACTTTCTGAGTCAGGAAGACACAATTGTTTCCTTTCTTCT
The DNA here is from genome assembly GCA_028555095.1 of Dicrostonyx torquatus. Taxonomy (NCBI): domain Eukaryota; kingdom Metazoa; phylum Chordata; class Mammalia; order Rodentia; family Cricetidae; genus Dicrostonyx; species Dicrostonyx torquatus. The sequence continues at coordinate 700,432 of JAQHUG010000181.1, forward strand.
CTTTAGGCTTTTCGTTTTGGAGCCTAAGTATGCGTTAACATCCTCAACTAATGATTTGGACTTGTTGCTCTTTTTTTCCTGCCACAATGTGGGTGATCTCTGTGCCAGCTTACCTCTTCCTTTCTCCTACTTTGGGTAGCTTCAAGATGTGCAGATGATCGTGCTGGCATTTTCCTTTTAAACTCTAGTAAGTTGTTCTCAATCTTCTGTTTTTTCCCCTTGTTAAATTCTTAAATAATGAGACTAAAAACCCTAAGAGAGGAAACAATCTCCCAATGTCATATGGCTCTGCTAGGACAACTCAATATTTCTGGTAAGGTAACAATACTTTCCTGTTAATTCTTCAATCAGCACACAAAATGGACCCATATCTACCCCTCTGGGTAGCATCAATGTCTTTCCTAACTTCTACAAAATCCCTAACAACCAAATAATTTCAAAAATTGCATGTAAGCTCTCAGTGAGGTGATCTAGGAAAATTCCACTCCTCAGGGACACAAGCAGAGAAACATGATTCACAGTTACCTGGTCAGGGTCCCTGACGGCCTGAAAAGTCAAATTGTCAGTAAGGACTATAAACCTATTTCTTTTCCTAGGAATTCCACAGAAGTCCTCTATAGAACAACCTAAGACTAGAGACCTTTAAAAGGTATGACTTAAGCTCTTTAGTTTTTTGGACATTCTCAGTTTATTACTATTGTCCTGGCACCATCTAGTTCCCCCTGATATTGTGACTCATACATATCTGTGACTTGGCTCAAATTGACAGTTCTTCTGTTTTTATCTCTTTAGTGTGCAGATTAAAAGGTAGAAGAAAAAATATGGCTCAAGAACCTTGGCCACTGACTGAGGAAAGGCCAATGTCCACAACCCCTATACATATGCCTTCATCTGTGTAGAAAACAAAAGAAATACATAGGCAAGTCCCCAAGCTCAGAAATTCTGTAGTCCTGAGACACCCAAGAGCAGTGATCATGTGGAAGCATCCAAACAGGTGAGCCTGGTCTTTGGTAGATAAAGTCTTCAGATGGAGCAATCTCAGAGCAAACCCAGAGGTTAATATGTCTCTCCTGAGTACCTGTTATGTACTAAGTCTACAGCAGCTATGAGCCAAGCAGGTGTCATCAGTCTTAGAGTTAAGAAACCTTAGAGAGAAATAAATAAATGTAAGAGATAAATGCATAAGGTCATGTAGGATACAGGTAATCATTTTGTGAATAAAAAATGTTTGTGTATGTAAGGGTTGTAATAAAAATACCAGCTAGAGCTTCTTAAGGGTTAACATTCCAATAGCCAGAGGCAAGCAACAGGTAAAGAGCCCCACTCTTGTTACCTATGCTTAGCTTCATTTTGTTTTCTGTTCAGATGAAATGATATAATGGACATTCATTCCCTCTATAAAAGGGGGAAGAGATAAGATAAAAGACAAGGAGATTCTCATTATTATCCCAGACACAGAACTCCAAGATTTTACATTGTTCTCATCATTCATATAGTTGGTTCAACCTCTGTGAAGAATAAAAGGTCTTAAGGCACTGTTGTATTTTATCCACAGAGCCTGTCATCTAGTTCTTGCCTGTCTCACCACCCAGAGATTTTATAAGCTTCATGTATATGGGTGACCCCAACTTTGATTTTAGTTATGTGCCCAGCCACCAAAATAGGATCGCTAAGGAAGGGTCAAGACCTATGAGAACAGAGGATTCTGTTTCTATGTGTTAATGAGCTATTATGTCAACATTCTGGCTCCCTAAGGCCTGAGAAAGGGTGCTGAGGGGGCAAAAAGTGGTTTAGTGCAGGGTCATGAACCCATTTTCCAGCTGGAACTGTAACCAGGGCCCTGTACTAACCCAGCCCACAGAAATGAAAGCACCTGGTGCTAGGCCTGGGCCTGGGTGGAGTTTCTGACCTAATTTTGGCCTCTGAGATTCTTAGTTTCATATGCCAGCTTCAGTGAATCAGGCCTACAGGGACCACAGATGGTGCTGAAGGGTTGGTCCCTCTCCAACTGAGGTGTCAGCAGCACAAGAACAACAACCAAACATGTATCCACCAAAACATCCATTATCTGTGGCTCACCTTTTCTTTCATGCAGGATATCACTCCAGTTGTGTGAGAAGTGCCCCCACTTTACTCTTTACCGAACATGCTAACCCAGGAGTCTGCAGAAGTTTTGTGCACAGCCTAGCTATGGACATAATCTAGTATCCCCAACTGGTGTTCACATGTATTTCATTCAAGTCCCATTCTGGTAAGATCCTATGCTCTAGAAGCTTTCACTATAGGATAAACCTGCAATGTGAATGATATAATGTGGGTCACATGTGATGGAAGCAACAGTCTAGAGTAGGGCCCAGAGTTTTACCGTAAGATGACAAGGCAAAAGGATACAAGACATATTGGGTGATTGGCATGACCAGAGGAATACAGAGTGACTACTATGTACCATCTTGATCTGCAGCTAAAGCAGTGAATTCAAAATAACTGGAGTGTTCTTGTTATTTCACCTCTATTCATTCTTCACCTGTCTCTCACTATGCCTGGCTATTATGGCTGTATGGTGCTTAGAACTAGGCCATACATAGTATAGGAAAGAGAGGAGAGTGGAGGTATAAGTCCTATCCCTACAAGGAAAGATAATTCAACACAAACAGTTAAAAATCTGCACAGAGGGACCGAGCAGGTATAATTTGAGGCAGGTCCAGGGAAGAAGTCAATTTAAGAGGCCTGGCTACTGATAAGGGGCTAGACATGGAATGGGACAAGGACCAAAGTGTCACAAACTTTACAGACCCTGAGACTGGTGGTTGCAAAGTCTAAAGGTTAAGACCTGAAGTAGAGGCCATAAATAACTTCACTCGTGTTGTATAAACCATATAGAAAGGCATCAGTTTCCTAAGCATTATTGTTTTTAAGCCATTTAAAAAATACAAGGACACAAGAAATCAAAAGAAGCATTCAGAAATTCTGTAAAGCCAAAACCTAGGAACTTTATCCCAATGCAGAGAATTCCCTAGAATAAGTAGGTGTTCCTCCCTGTCTTCCAGCCCAGGGACTTTCATCATGAACAGGAAAATGTAGTCATCAGAGTAAGACTATCCTCGTCCATGGAATGGACACTCTTATACAGAAGGATTTTTATCCATCATTGCAAAGCATAACCCACTTTAGAGGTGTACAAGTCAACCAGCTAAGACAGAAGACATTGATGCAAAACTGAACTGCAGGCACTATAGTCAGCCATTCACCAAAACCTGAGTGGTGAGGGACAGTAGCAAAGAGTCTAGGAGAGTCCAGAGATCTCTTCTTTATGAAGAAGACTCCAATTAACACACAGAGATGACTACTACCTGCTCAGTTTTCAAGAGTCCTTCACCCTGAACAAATAATTTCCCCTCTTTGGACCTCAGATTCCCTGTTTGTATTAGGGTATGATTATCTCCTTGACAGTGTGGGCTTAGAGATTAATAGAGAAGATGACTAGTGTCTCTGACCAATGACAATGCTCACTACTGCTGAGTATTATTATCATCAGTAGTATCAAGTACTATCACTAGTATCCAGCTACTATTATCATCTCCTGAGATCTTACACAGGCCTTCCTTTCTTTTTTGTTTTTGTTTGTGTTGTGGCCCTAGATTGATAACTTCTTTTCCCTGGAGCTTCACATTCTCATCTGCCCAACAAGCAATTGAATATAAATCCTTAAATATAAACTATCTGGGAAGCAATAGATTTCCTGTATGATGGAGTTGGCCAGGAAAATAGGTTCTGAATTTTGGAAAGCAGAAAGGCCTAAGTGTGTCATATGCTAAGAATGCAGTACAAGCACTGTGTGGGGCTGAGGAGGGAAGTATGAACCTAGTTTCTTTACTGAGCCCACTATGACTGCAGCTGGCCACCCTTGAGAATCCACAAGCTAAAATTAGTCCTGTGTTGACTGAAACAAGAACTCATAGTCTCAGAAAAAGAGAAATAATGAGAAGTGAAACAAAGTTCATGACCAGCAAGGCATGACAAACAGGATCAGGTGTGTCATCAGAGGGGCAAGAGCCAGTTTTGGGAATAGAGATGAGCGGTTGTGTATCTCACAGTTAAGGGCAACAGAGGCCACCTCACACCTAATTCCTACTTTCAGTCAGATTCTTAGGGCTTGAATACTAGAATCCAGAGGACCATGGCCCAAAGAGCTTCATAACCAGGCAGTGGTGGTCTTGTGGGTTATATGAAAACTGAAAAGTTAGAAACTTGGTTAGAACTCTGGAGTCAGAGCCCAAGTCTCTGGCTGGAACAGGAATGGGTGATTGAATGAGCAAGCACAGGAAGTCTCAATTCTTCAGATTCTGTGGTTCAGAGGCACATGATCCACCCAATCCAGCTGTTCAGGCATCCTGACTTTGCACCTTACAGCTCAAGGTTGTAAACACTCTGCTTGGGACAGAAATTTTGCTTTTGTCAATTAGTCATGGAGCTATCACAGGATCAGCACATGGAAACACATGGACAAGTACATTTGAAGAGGGAACTGGTGTAGATGCCTAGTATATATGTAGTGTCAATGGCTTTGAAGAAGTACCCTGACAGGTACCAACAGAAAAGAATAGTGTCTCACAGACCCAGGACAAGAAGATTGCACTCTTGCTTAAAGATATGATTTCCTACATATAGTATTCTGAGAGGTCTACACCAACATGCTTTCAAAGTGTTTTCCAGTAGAAATTTTACCCTTTTTTGCTTTCCCATATTTTGTGATTTTTCAGTAAAAGACTACAGGCATTATAACTATGGAACAAATGAATGGGTATATATAAGAAACAAGATTCTCTAAAAATTCTGTCTGAGATTACCATAAAATATATTTAACATCATATACAGAGTATTATTTCAAAGATATCCAAAGNGTCTGAGATTACCATAAAATATATTTAACATCATATACAGAGTATTATTTCAAAGATATCCAAAGGTGTGAGCAGAGCATGTTGAGAGAAGATCATAATTACATCCATTGCACGCTGTGGGCAGTAGGGTTGTCTGAAATGGGACACCTAAATTAGCTTGGTCTACATAACAAAATTCATTCTGCACACATATATAAATACATGCATGAAAATGTGTCTATGTGTATATGTATGTCTGTGTCGGTATCTATGCTTGGCGTGTATATGTATAGGAATTCACTTGTGGAGACAGTAATACTTTTGTTTGCTCATCTGAGTTTTCTTTTGTAGCAATGACCAAATATTTATTTTTAATCATGAAAACTGTTGTGGACACACAAAGGTATTTATTCCAATTCAGTTAACATTCAACCAATGCCTATTTTCTGCCTGTCATATCCTTCCAGGATTATGTACAGGATTTGAAATTTACTGAAGTAGAAAGAGAACCATTCATCTCCATTGATATGCACTATAATTGTTGGAACATACACAAGAAAAGATGATTTTATAATATAAATATGGACACTTTGCCTCTAAATCTTCATTTCTTGTCATAAACCATGATGCTCAAACAAAGGCACAAAAATGAAAGAAGAGATTACAAGAGTTTTAACTACCTGAACATAGGCATTGGCAGAAACAATTAATGCAAAATAATCAAGTCAAGATAAAATGATAACAAAGGTTACTGCCAAAACAGAAAAAGAAGCAATTGCACATCAAATCCTTTTATCTTTCATTTAGTCAGCACTGGGAATAGAACCCAGGATGTTACACTTAGTAGGCAACACCTTAACACAGAGCTGCATCTCCAGTCTTTCTGTGTTTTTATTTTTGCGACAATATTTCACTAAGTTTGCCAGGTATTTTCCAGGCCATCTAAAGTTGCTAGCTTGTATCAGTGGGCCTGATAACTTCAGCAATTCCTACAAATAATTTTAAACTCCTTCATACACTTTGAAACAAAACCTGCTGATACAGATATAGAGAAAAGGGATCACTTATTTGCTGTTGCTAATAGTGTATGTGTGTACACAATGAAATAAGTGTGCATGTTCCTCAAAAATCTAGAACTAGATCAACCATATAATCCACCTATAACATTCTTGAGCATATACCCAAAGGACTCTGTATCGTACTACAGAGATACCTGCTTATCAGTATTTAATGCTGCTCTCTTCAAAATAGCCAAGAAATGGAAATGGCTTAGATACCCAACATTGCATGAATGGATGATGAGAATGTGCTGCATATAGGCATGGAGTATCACTCAGTTGTTAAGAAAAATAAAATTGTGGAATTCATATGGATTGAGCTAAAAACAATCTTTCAGAGAGATAAACCAGACCCAGAAATAATAGCATCACATCTTTTTGCAAAATGTGTGTTATCTCATGTGTGGTTGCTAAGATATATGTGTGTTATTTAGAATACCCACAGAATTTAAGAAATTAGTAAAGGACCTTTGTTGGGGCTCTTTCAATGGAGGGGAATAGAATACAATTGTATAAAGGGTTAAAGTGGAATAATGAAATGTGAAGATTTAAGTCAAGCTTGGGGATGGGGAGGCAAGGAAGTCAAAGGAATAAGGGGAATGATAAAACATTAATGACAACATACACATACACACAGAGAGAGAGAGAGAGAGAGAGAGAGAGAGAGAGAGAGAGAGAGAGAGAGAGAGAGAGAGAGAAACAACATAGAGAGAAAGAGATTCAATGAAATTACACTACAACTTGATGTCAATCCCCATAGTAGACACCACAGGCTAAAATATGAAGCTCTAGGAATGGAAAACCTATTCTAGAATTTGTGGCTTGAGAAAAGATGCATAGTCCCTGGAACCTTACAGACTATCCTTGAACTTGATGATAAAACCCTATTGCTAAAGATACTGCATACTTGAATCTTACAACATGAAGAACTCAAACTGATACTTTACCTGGAAGCTTCATCCTTTACTGTATAGCTTTTATTGTTCTGTTCACGATACCAGAGACAATATAATCATCAGTCTTGTCTAGCTGTGAACTCCATTATCTGTGATAATAACTACCCTGGTAAGATATATCCACTGGTGCAGTAGTGGAACAAATGGCATGGGATTAGAAAATCACTTTCTGTCTGTACTTAGACTCAGCAAAATGCATCCTATTACTAGAACCTTTATCCAGAACAAGAACCTGTTACCTGGCAAGTTTCTGTCCCTAATAGTGACTACTATTGCTCCTCTGCTAAACATACCTAGTGTTAAACCAACCCCTAAAAGATTTATCCTTCTACCCACAGGTAAATACATGTCTCAACCTTCATCAGAGAAGCTTCTGTTTGACAATTAACATAACTGGTTGAGATGCATAGAATAATGGACTACAGAGGTCTCAGACACAAATGTGACTTTTTTTCACATCCGCACCCAAGAATCAGGGATCATTTCAGAAGGGGTAGAAATACTGTTAAAGCCAGAGGTGGTGGTTGGCTAAAAGGATAATGTTTGTTTATTTGCTTGTTTGTTTTTTAGGAATCAAAAGTGCTGTTGGATGTATGAATTCATATTGGTTGTGACAGCATGCAGAAGACCTGTGCAAACTCCAGCCAGACAAAATACCATCATGGCAGAATTAAATGGATACAAAGTCCTGCTCCTTGCTGAGGAGCTACTGGTAACTGATAACTGCTGGAAAGTTTTCTTTTAGGTGTAATCCTGGTAGGTCAATCATGCTCCAATGGATGGCTATACTCAAGAGTATATAAACAACACTAATGGAATTTGGTGCATTAAAAATAAATAAAATTTGATGGATAGAGAATGAGGACTTCTCTGGAAGGAGTTGGGGGATAAGTATAAGTGTGATGAACATATAATGTAAGAAATACTAAAATAATCAATAAAAATATTTTAAAAAGTAAAGATACCATTATCCATGGTGAATTAAATTAAGATTTTACTTAGGAACCTATCACCATAGTCCTCCCAAGGTTATTTGAACTGAGGTATAACAATGTATAAGCATCTGGTGTCCTGAGAATCTCCCCATTCTCAAAGAGAAGGCTACACTGAACTGACAGGTTTTCCTTAGCCTTACCTAGAATAGGTTTCCCTGGGATGAGCAGAGGAAATGATTTGTATAGATCAGAGAGGTAACAGGAAATCATCAACATTTATTCTGAACTTGTCTCTTAATCTTGTTATCAAAGAGGTTTTAGTAGTAAATAGATGCTGAGGGAAGTAGGTATCTCCTAGTAGCAAAAACGTGTTGACTTAGTCTCCCAAGGGACCAGCCATGTGCTAGCTCAGGAACTGATGCTAACAGTGAACAAACAATAAACAGGCTGAACAAAAGGAAGTCAAGATTGTTACATGGGTGTGTGAGATCCTGATGGCCAAGGATCTTGACAGTGTTACTTCAGAAAGACAATCACCAGCCTTAGGAGTATTTGTCTTCTGTCCACAGGGCTTTCCTTGAAAAAGGTGTTGGTTGCCTCCAATGACCTCAAACTCCAGGCCCAGTTGAAGGATCCAGGCAACAATGAGGCTCAGGAACACAGCTGTCAAAAGCAGATCAAGGGAATCAGCTTGTTTGTTTTCTCACTTCCTCTAAGAGCAGGGATCACTGGTCTTTGTTTTTGTTTCAATATAATAAAGTGCTCGCTGTACAGAGCATGAGAAACACAGGAAGCACAAACAAGAGAAAACATAAACATGCAGAGGCGCCATGGATTATTTCGCCACGTGTTCCTTTGGCCGTAGTTATGAGTGGTCATCGACTTAAAATGAGCAAATTAAGCGCATTTGAAAGGTGTGGAAAGCAGTGATACTGGTAGTGATGGTTGCACAACATTGTGAATGTATTGAATGTAACTGGGGTGTTCCCATAAGGACAGTGATGGATGGGATGTGGATTGCTCCGTTAGCCACTGAGGCTAGTACATGCAGGCCCTGGGAAGCCCCTGAGTTAATGGTCTTTTTCATCCTCTATTTACTTTTGCTTTCCTCTAAGAGAACTGTTTTTCTGCCTAGCCAGATTCTGAATTTCTGGGAGTTTGATTAGGCTGGCCATATTTACTGTCATTCATTTCTTCTATACACTGTCATTGGCATCCATTCATGTAGTTATAGTGGTCATTTATAGTGCCAATTACAGAAGTGTCCAAGCAGGGCACCAAAGACACTGGCCTGAGGCTTAGTGTAAGCGTTTTTCTGAAGACATACCCTTTAAAAACACTTTAAATAATAGAGATTGCTTAATGTGTTTCTGATTATAAAAAGCAGTGAGAGATTCTTTTTTGAAAAGCAGTGGGGGGCTTGAGTAATGGCTCAGAGGCTAAGAGCTAAGGCTACTCTTCCATAGGCTCTTAGTTCAATTTCCAGCAACCAAATGGTGGCTCACAACGATCTATAATAAGATCTAGCACCCTCTTCTGGTGTGCAGGCATACATGCAGGCAGAACATTGTATATATAATAAATAAATGCATCTGTAAAAAGAAGCAGGAAATCGTGCTACAAGAACGTGTGCTCAACTGTGTTCGTAGCAGCACTGTTTGTCATTACCAGAACCTGGAAACAACCTAAATGCTCCTTGACGAAGAATGGATAAGGAAAATGTGGTACATTTACACAATGAAGTACTACACAGCAGAAAAGTAACAACATCTTGAATTTTGCAGGCAAAAGGATGGAGCTAGAAAACATTATTTTGAGTGAGGTAATGCAGACCCAGAAATACAATTATCACATGTACTCACACATAAGTGGTTTTTAAACATAAAGCCAAGAAAACCAGCCTACAAATCATAATCCCAGAGAACCTAGACAACAATAAGGACACTAAGAGAGACATACACTAATCTAATCTACATGGGAAGTAGAAAAAGACAGATCTCCTGAGTAAATTTGGAGCATGGAGACCTTGGGAGAGAGTTGAATGGAAGGGGAGAGGCAGAGAGGGGAGCAGAGAAGAAAGAATCAGGGAAACCATTATGAAGATGGAACATCCCTATACAGCCTGGGAGTCTGATTTGTTTGTATGTGTGAGTGTACCTAGGCTTAACCTTGGATTTCAGTCAGTCTGATGAAGTGTCTATACAATATCTGGAAGCGTGGTGCTACTAAGAACATTGTGGTGGTTTCTAGGACCCAATCCTAGATTGGGTCAGTGGATTGTATCAGTGGATGACACAGATCACACACACATAATCTTCTAATAGGCAATGTGGTGGATTCTAGAAGAAAGAGAGTGACAATTGTTGACTTTTCTGGATGGTCAAGGTGATCTTGCCTTCCTCCCCAAATGAGAGGCAGAGAAACTGTGCAGAGAGTGTGCCAGAGGAGAAGTCCTTTTAAGAAAGTACCCTGTGCACAAAGAAATGGGGCTGAAAAGTGTACATAAGAAAGCACAGGACTTTGGGAGAGGTTTGAAGGAGAGTGAAAAGGCAGGGAGGGGAGCAGAGAAAAATGTAGAGGTCAATAAAAATCAATAAAAAAAGAAAGTACAGGGATAGCAAGAGCATCTAAGAAACAGAAGGGAGAAACAGGAAACCAAAACCTTGCAGGCTGCACTGTGTAATTTGTGTTCTTCTTCCTATTTTCAAAGTTACCAGAAGGAAATCAGGCAGGACGCACTGGGTTCCTGAATTCTTAGGATTATAGCATTCTACCTGGTGAGATGGGGTGAGCTAAGTGGCTTCCTGTGTGAACAGATGATATGAACTAGGTCCCCAGCTCTGTGGATATTTGAGATGATTTGGTTCTGTTTTCTTTACACTGTACTCAGGAAAGCCCTCCAGTTCCCATACACACTCTGACTTTGGGAGACTCTGACCTGGATCTATAGGAAACTGGGAAAGTATGTTCAGGTGGACCCTTAGCTGTATTCTCTCTCAGAGCAGAGGGATCAATTCACAGTTCATCAGGGCCACAGCCTATCCCTGAGCCTGAACTGCCTAAAGACCAGGGATAAACAAGTGTTGCTGTATCCCTTTGAACAGCCTATTCCACATTCAGTGAGAACTCAATAAGAGTCCTCAGGTGTCACCCTGAGGTCCTTGAACTTCTCTCACTACTTTATACTTCACTTTGCCACTTTTTGTGTGATTCTTGAGTTTGCTGTTACCATTGCCCAGGTGACAGGAAGAAGAACAATACCTAATTAGAACCATTTGAATTCTAATTTATTATTAACCACACTTCTTCCCATAGGAGGCAAAATACAGAAATTTAGCACCATTGAAAGAATTTTGTGTGCTGCTCCAGAGTGTGGTTCACTATACTCAGAATCCCTCCATGGAAGAAAACTGATTTTTTTCCCTCTCCCAGCTGATGTCAATTGTAAAGAACTCTTGGTTGGAGTTGAACTTTGTGTTTCTTCCCACCTTCCCCTTCTCCATGCTGAAATTCTATCTGACTTGCATTTGTCCAAATCTCTTCTGTGCTGTCACAGCCTTTGTGAGTTCAAATGAATCAGCCCTGTTCTGTCTGGAAGACACTATTTCCTTAGTGCCCACTGAGTCTTATAATCTTTCAACCTCCTCTTATAGATCCCTAATGGGAGGGGTTTGATAAAGATATATCATTTAGGGCTGAGTGTTCTAAAGATTCTCACTGTCTGCACATTGTCCAGTTGTGCACCTCTGTTTTAATTTCTATCTAATGCAAGAAGTTTCTCTGGTGAGGTGTGAGTGACGTACTGCTCTATGCATATGGAAATATGTCAATAGAAGTCATTCTATTTTCATAGTTATTCAGCAGAATGATAATAGAAGTTTTGCCCCTAGAACCCATAACCTATCATGTTTCAGATTCTTGGCCAGATTAAGAGTATCGGGTGACTATATTTTTGAGATTATTTATATATGTATATGTATATATATTCTAGAGATAAATTTTTTCAGATGTATAGGTGGTAAAGATACTTTCCCCATTCTGTAGACTGCCCCTTCATCCAAATGGTAGGATCATTTACAACACAACACCATTTTA
>JAQHUG010000181.1:798652-811609 GCA_028555095.1 Dicrostonyx torquatus
CAAATGGACCTAAGAAACAAGAGGTGTAACTATCCTAATATCTAACAAAATAGACTTCAGACTAAAATCAATCAGGAGATATGGAGAAGGACACTTTATACTCATAACAGAAACAATCCATCCCATCTATGTCCCTAATATAAGAGCACCCACATATGTAAAAGAAATATTACTAAAGCTTAAATCATACATCAAACCCCACAAACTAATAGTAGGAGAACTCTAAGAAAAACATATATAGATCCACCTGGAAAGTCAAAATAGGCAAGATCACCTGACAAAATTGAGAACATAGGAGTGGGGGGAAGAGGGAGGGTGGAGGGGGAAGAAAAGGAGAGAGGGGGATGGGTGTGGAGAAATTGAGGGAATGGGATTGTAGAGATAGAGGAAGGACAGAGATGAGAACAAGGAAAGATATATTTTGATTGAGGGAGCCAATGTGTGTTTAACAAAGAACCTGGCACTAGAGAAATTCCCAGGAATCCACAAGGATGACCCCAATTAAGACCCTAAGCAGTATAGGAGAAGGTATAAGAACTGGCCTTTCTCTGTAGCCTAATTGATGAATATCTTAACTATCATCATAGAATCTTCACCCAGAACCTGATGAAAACAGAGGCAGAGACTCACATCAGAGCCCTGAGCTCCCAAAGTCCAGTTGAAGAGAGGGAGGAGTAAGAATGAGCAAAGAGGTCAAGACCATGATGAGTACACCCACTGAAACAGTCTACCTGAGCTAATGGAAGCTTACCAACTCCAGTCAGACAGGGAAGGGACAAGCATAGGCCCAAACTAGTCAGTCTAAATGTGGTCAGCAGTTACATGGCTGGGGCAGTCTGAAGGGCTACTCACTGGCTCCAAAATTTGTTCCTACTGCTTGTACTGGATTTTTGGGAACCTATTCTCTTTGGATGGATACCTAGAACATAGATATGGTAGAGAGGGCCTCAGACCTTGCCCAAAGCAATGTGTCTTACCCTCTCTGATGAGTGGATGGGAAATGGGAGGGTAAGTGGAAGGAATGGAAGGAGATGAGGGAGGGGAACTTGGATTGGTATGTATAATAATAAAAAAATAACCTGTTTTCCTTTTTTAAAAGGTAAAATAATTAAATAAATAAAAATGTTCTGGATACCAATTTAATGAAATTCCTGTTTAATAATATACTAAAAACAATACTCAGCCCTGTCCAAAAGTCAACATTGTGTGAGAATAGAAAACAACTCACCTGAGAATAAGAGTTGAAGGAACTTCTTATCTCACACTGTATAGAAATTATTTGTGGCCCAACAAACCATATATTCTAGAAAATTGCACATGTTTAATCATAAGGAGTAGATTTATGTTTATAAATTGGGATGCAATCTCAGAAGTGCCTTATATAAGAGATACTACTATTCCTCCACAGTCTTGAGTAGAATGAACAGTGTCCTAGCCCACCTCTCAGACAATATTGTTGAAGTACTATAGAACAATGGGGGCCATACACTAGGAAACATTTTGGCATTGCTTGTCATTGGAGAATAAAAATAGATAATACCTGATGTAACATAAGGGCCTGCTTGTCGGGGTTTCCATCCTGCCCAGTACCCACAGTCGGTAAGCCCCAAAGAAATCACACAGAGAGTCTATATTAGATTATAAACTGATTGGCCCATTAGCTCAGGCTTCATATTAGCTCTTATAACATACATTAGCCCAATATTCCAGTATATCTTAACCACATGGCTCAGTACCTTTTTCAGTGTGGCAGGTCACATCCTGCATCTTCGGTGTATGGGCCAGGACTGAGAGAAATGGGCTTCCTTCTTCCCAGAATTCTCCTGTTCTCATTGTGCCACCTCTACTCCCTGTCTGATTTTCCTGCCATACTTCCTGCCTGGCTACCGACCAATCAGCGTTTATTTAAAACATAATTGACAAATATAGAATTGTTCTCCCACACCAGCCTGATTAGGTTCTGTAAGCCTTAGAAATTTTCATATCCTTAAATTTGTTCCTTAGTTCATTCATTTGTTTCTTACCTTTTTAAGTGTTCATTATTACATCTGTTTGTATCCTTTGTTTTCCTTGTACGCATTGATAAATTGCTATTTCAAGTTTATTGTCTGTGTGTCTCCTAAATAGCCTTCTTTAAAGAACATTACTCTGTGAGTAGTAATTTTTGGAGAGGTCATGCAAAATTTTTGTATAGTTTTTGGAAAGGGAATTCATCTAGAGTTAAGTGGTTGACTATACTTTTTGGTATGCATAACTTTCTGACTTTTGTTAAACAATCATTCAAATCTCTATTTGCTCTTACCACAACTTGGAATGTTTTGAATCAGCTGGATAGTGCTTGATTTCAGTCTTGGGGCCATACAGCAATGATACACAATTGTCTTATCAGAAGGGATTCTAGCTCAGCTACATGTAAGTTTCACTTCTGACCACATGGTGGAATGCTCTGTACAGCTAATAATGTCTCAAAATAATTCCTCACAAGCCAAGGTTGAATTGGCAGAGAGCTAGAGGTAGTTGTTATCAGTAAGAATCACAGGCATGCCGCATAGAGTCTTCCATTGAATTTACTGAGTAGAGACAGAGGACACCTCACTTGGAGTCAACCAAGTAACAGTGTTATTTGTGGGTTGTACAAATTGCTCAGCCCATAGATCCTCCAGTGGTGGGGACTGTAACTGTGGAGGATGGGATAGTACTACCCAATAGATACAAAAACGACTCAAAATGCAGATCCTCAGGTGAGGTGTTTGAGCTCATGAAGACTCAGGAAGGTGATGATGGTACTTGAGAGAAGCATACAGAACTTTGATCACCGATCCTCAGGTGTCAAGTGAAGGGGAGTTGGGACGACAGGAGGTGAAGAAGCACTATTTGAGAAACAAGCAAATGATCTGCACACTTATTTTGAGGGGGTAGCTTGGGGATCTATTTTTGTTATTTCTGAGACAGCATCTTTTTTTACATCCCAAGCTAGACTGAAACTCACTATAGAGCCCAGGCTCATCTGTTTGCCATGATCTCATGAGGAGGTCTACTGCCTTGGAACCCCAAGTGCTGAAAGTTACTCCATGAACATTGAAGGATATTTTTAAAGCTAATCTAAAAGTCTTGGAGAAAGTAGAAACGTTTAATCAATCTCCAAATTATACTTTAATCCATTAAAACTGAGAACAGGACTTTAAAGGATGTTTTGATGACTGAATTGAGTGAGTCATTTGGACTTTACAAAATTTCATCACATTTATGCCAATTCAAGTTTTAAGCTGCTGTAGTTTTAAGTCTTTGTGTATAATATTAATGTCTGCTCCTCATTCTCCAGTATTTGAGAGAAACATTTTTATTACAAATATACATGGTATGTTTAAGCCTTAATATTTTGTGTCTCTGTTGTATGTTGATTGCTGCATGCATTTATCTTTAGTATTAGACCTGAATGCACATATAAGAATTAGTAAAATATTAGTATCTTCCTTTTAGCAATATTATAAGTTCAAAGTAAGCTGAACTCAATAGAAAAAACTGTCAATGCTTTTTGTATGAGCAAACACTGTGAGGGAAAAATATTTCTTGTATGTTAGATGTTCTTACTGATAATAATATATGGCCTGGCCACAAAAATAACTGACATATTTAAAAAAACAAAGAGTCAAATTATTTCATGAATTTAACTTTATGTGGTTACAATAAATCTACAATGATGAAAATATAAGCTGTTGTAATGTATTGCTTTATCATACCAATTTGCACATAAAATATTCTTTTTGAAATATGACACTGCTGTCTTACCTAGATAAGTCTTCTTCTTTAATTTTTAAGCCAAACTACCTAAAATACAGCTAAAATAGAGAATAATAACTAACTCACACTGCAACCTTGCTCATCCCTAATACTTTTAAGAATGCTCTGGCTACTTCTCTGTTGCGGAGACTGTAAATGAGGGGGTTCAACATAGGAGTAAGGATGGTATAGAAAGCTGACACCATTTTGTCCTGATTAGGAGAACGACCAGAAGAGGGTCTCATGTAAATGAACATGGCTGCCCCATAGTACATTCCCACCACCACAAGGTGAGAGGAACAGGTTGCAAAAGCCTTGTGGCGACTCTCAGCAGAGGACATACGAATGACAGCCAGAATCACACGAGTGTAGGAAGCAATAATTATTGTTACAGGGAAGATAAGCATAATTACACAGCAGAAAAGTATCATCATTTCATATATCGAGGTATCACTGCATGAAAGAGTGAGCAGGGCTGG
Source organism: Dicrostonyx torquatus (assembly GCA_028555095.1). Taxonomy (NCBI): domain Eukaryota; kingdom Metazoa; phylum Chordata; class Mammalia; order Rodentia; family Cricetidae; genus Dicrostonyx; species Dicrostonyx torquatus. The sequence continues at coordinate 802,912 of JAQHUG010000181.1, forward strand.
AACCTCACAGAAAAAGTGAGGTATTTCTCTGGCACCACAATACGAGAAGGACAATGCTGCTGCAACTTCTATTATGCCATCAAGGAAACCAAGAATCCATGAGGAGGCAGCCATGAGACTACAGATTTTATGACTCATGAGAGTAGGATACCTTAATGGGTGGCAAATAGCTGCATAACGGTCATAGGCCATTGATGCCAACAGAAAACACTCAGCTCCAAGCAGAGATACATAGAAGAATATCTGGCATCCGCAGCCAGCCATGGAGATGGACTTGTTCCCAGAGAGGAAGTTGAAGGCCATCTGGGGAACCGTAGTACAGATGAGCATGAGATCCATGAGTGAAAGTTGACTAAGAAGGATATACATGGGAGTGTGGAGTTGGGCATCCAGGTAGATGAGAAGCGCCATGGTAGAATTACCCAAGATGGCCATGAAGAAGATACCCAGGGTGAGTGAAAAGAAAAAAGTATGAAGAGGGCTATGATCAAAAATTCCCAGAAGGATGAAGTCATAGCTGAAGGTCCAATTGTTCCATTGCATCATGAGTGTGTTCACTGTGGAGACAGAATAAATAAAGGTTATAATGTGTCATTGAAAGTTTCCATTATTTCCATCAAATATATATGAGAAAATTGTGTCTTTGGGAATAATCTATTTTACTTCATGATGGCAGTGATTAAAACTTACTTTTGAGTTCTCCTTTGCACTCTTTTTCTCTTTCTCATGCCAACCAACATGCAAATGCAAGCAGGAAAGTGCAAGGTTTTATTCTGTATTCAAGATTGAATTTCTCCTCTTGTTTTTCTTGTCTTATCTTCTAAAGTGAGAGGATTACAAATGTACATGAATCACCAGGCCTGGCTTGATATGAATTTTAAACTCAAATTTATTAGCAAGAAGATCTAGAAGATTACATAAAGGCACATATCAAAAGACATGCAATGCAAGTCAAATGCAAGAGGAAGAAGTCAATGTGCATGTATCTTTTCAGTCACCTCTTAATAACTATGAAAATTACAGCTACTTTTCATTTTCAAAACTTTTATTATTCATAAAATTTAATTACACTTTTCTTTTTAATTTTTTTAAAATAAACTGTTTATTATATTTTTTGTATGTAGTTATTTTCTTGTACATATTTCTTTATTCCATATGCATTTGATGTTTTTGGATGCTAGAAAATAGCATCACATACACTGGGACCTGAATTATAAATAGTTGTGACCTTCTGTGTGGGTGTGGGATATTAAACCTGAGTCCACTAGAAGAGTGACCAATAATCATAAGCACTAACCCATGACTTCAGCACCTGTATTACTTTTTAATATTTCAATTTTCACATAATATATTTTGAGCACAATCTATCCTTCACCTAAACCTGTAACCACTCTTCACAGTCTCAATTCCTTTCCTATGTACTTTGAGCTTTCTTTTCTTTTTCATAAATTGAGTCCAGTTTGTTTTGCCCAAATAATCTTAGGAATGAGACTTGCTCTGGCATATAGTAGACATATCATGTGTCACATTATTGAACAAAACTGATTGTTCAGGTATTGGTGAAATTTCTCCATACATTCTTACCTTGTACTTCCTCCTATTCTTGAAATCTTTCTACCTTCTGTTCCATGAACCTCCAGGACACAGATGCTATATGTACATTCCATTTATGGTTAAACCAGCAACTATCTCTTATTCTGTGTATTTTGACCAGTGAAAGTCTCTGTGTTAATTGCAATTAGCAGGAAGAAGATTCTTCTCTGATGAGGTTTGATATATGGTCTGATGTATGAATATTGCAAGAAGTCATTAGGAGTCATTTTACTAGTGTGTCCATTTAGGAAAAAGATAGTATTGAATTTTCCCATGGAGCCTATAACCTACCTGGCAATGTTAAAAGAAATTCCTATAATTAAATAAAAATTAAAATACACCATAATAAATATGTGGAATACAATAATACTTTACAAATAAAAAAGTTTATAGATCTAAATAACGACATTAAAAAATGTTTGGAGATATTTTATAGTAATAATGTAGTACCTTAAGGTCTTGATAAAACAATAATAGAAAACATCTAAAAAGAGTAGATGATAATTGACAATTAAGTCCAGGAAAAAATTAATAAAATAAAATATAGGAAATAATACAAAGAACCACTGAATCAAAAAATTGATGCTTTAAAAATATTAACAAGATTGATAAAACTCTAGGCAACTTAATCAAAAGAAATAGAAAGAAAACTCAATAAAATCAGAAAATGAAATGGAAATAGTATAACATACATTGAATAAATTTAGAGAATAATAAATGTATAACATAAAAATCTATACACTGTGCACTTATGAAACAGAACCCATAAATCCCTGATCTAAGACTGACCTGAATTGTCTCTCCCTGCGTACTAGCTTTTATGGTACCAGGAGGGAATATGAAAGCTTCCAATGGAAGGCAGCAATCAACAGTCAAACCCAAATATTATGCCTCTAAAACACTTCAATGACTAGCATGGACATTAATTACACCAGTCTTATACTGGCACAAATACCTTGGCAATAACCAACAGTTCTCAAATTGAAGTTAAGACCTGTTCCATAAAAAGGGAACAATGTTCTTGGGAAGTTCTAGGGAACTCAGTTCTAGGGAAGTCATGATTATTTAAGGAGAATTTACAGCCACTAATTAACTTAACCAATATAATTTCTAAAAATAATATATAAACATTTGTTACTACATCCACAAAGAAGTACAGTGGTCACTCTTAATTAAGAAAATTTTTGCAATAGATGGGGTTACTACTGAAAGCCAGTCAATCAAAATGCGTAGTTTTTGAACCAAGTCCCAAGGAATACATTTATAAAACTCCCCTGTGCCTAAGGTTCAGAAAACATTACAAAAGAGCATGCAGAAAGGTAGTAAGGGCCAGAAAATTATGGAGTTTCCCATGAGACTGTGTAACCCACAAATATCCAAAGCTATACATACAAACTCTCATCAGCATGATTCCAAATGTCATCTGAAGAAAGGCAACTCCAATGGACATGTCAAATTTGGCAGGATAAGCCCACAGAGCCTCAACCTGCACAATACACTGTAGGAAACTAGGGAAAACTGGGAGCAGGGGATAAGTGGTCTTCCCCCGGGAAGAGCACACCAATTTGTCCAGTGACAACCAGCCAGCCTGACAACATACATACAAAAAATATTATACAGACAGAGCAGCTTATAATTAGACTTAAATATTGTAAATGTGTGTATAGTACCATGCAATTATAATTGGTGGAAAAAAGCATGAATTTAAAGGAGAGTAGAAATGGGTATATGGGAAGGTTTGTAAGGAGAAAGGGAATGGAGAAATGTAATTCAATTATAATCTCAAAAACAAAAATATGCATACAATGCTACACTGACAAATTTAAAAGAAATTAATTTCTAGCTAGATATGAATTACCAAAATCAAATCAAAGTGATGCAAATCATTTAAATAGATCTCTAAAAGCCAAAGAAAAAGAAATAATAATTAAAATGAAAAGAAGCTTGATATCAAGTGATTATATTGCAGATTTCTATCATACCAGTAATGAAAAACAAAGAACAGTTCTTCTCTATTTATTCATAAAACAGACAAAAATGGACATTTTCATATATGTTTTATGAAGTATGAATTATCCCAATCCAAAACCAAAGATTCAACAAAAATATTTATCTATCAGAAGATCTCTGTAATAAACACAGGCACATAAGTTTTCAGTAAAATAATTATAAACTGAAATTGTGAATACACCAAAAAGACTACCCACCATAATTAATTTGGCTTTGTTCCAAAGATGCAGAGTTTATTCATCATATGCAAACCAATGACTATAATCACCATAGAAGTAGACTGAAGAAAAGAAACCACAAGATCATTTCATTAGCTTCAGAAAGAGGCTTTGACAAAATCCAACATTCCTTCATAACAAAACTCTAGAGAACCTAAGGATACAGAGGCATATATCCAAATATTAAACAATATTCAGCAACCACAAAGCCAACATTTCACTCAAACCTGGAACAAGATAAGGATGTTCACTCTCAGTTCAGTTTCAGAATAGTGTTTGACATCTTAGCAAGGGGATTAAGGCAAGTGAAGGAGATGAATGGTATACAAAAGAAGAAAAAGTCTATACTTCTATTAAAAATCACTAAATACTTCACTAGGAGGCTACTACATCTGATAAATTTGTTAAGCAAAGTAATATACAAAATTAAAATGCAATAATCAGAAGCATTCCTATATAGGAATGATAAGCACACTGACTGAAAAAGACATCAGCAAAACAATTCCATTTATAACAGGACTCAAAACAATGCCTTTGAATAAACCTCACTAAGAAATTGAAAGATTTATATAATAAAAACCTGAAAACATTGAAGAAAGAAATTCAAGGCACAAGAAAATGAAAATACCTTCTATGTTCATGGATTGTTAGGATTAATATTGTGGAAAAATCTTCCTACAAAAAGCTATTTACAGATAAAATGAAGTGCTAATCAAAATTCCAAAACAGTTCTTCACCAAAATGGAAGCTAACAATCTTAAATTCTTTTGGCCAGGATAGCCAAAAAGAAAAAAGAAAAAAAGCATAAAACAATTGTTGACAGTATCACTATCCTCAACTTAATGTTATATTACAGGACTACAATAAAAATGTATTGTCATTAACATCAGACACATTGATGATTGGATTAAAATTGAGGATTCAGCTTTAAGACCACATAACTATAGCCACTTAATTTTTACATCTTATTTCTATGCTTATTGATTTATTTTAATATCTTTAATTTTTACTTATACAGAGATATATTCACATACAGAACACTAACAAAGACACACACATATTTATAAGATATTTTCTTTTGGTATATAGTAATCTTTTCTATCTCCTCAAGTATTGTTTCTACATTTTCATTGTTTCCTTCAGAATATATGAAATATCATGCTAATTATCATTATTTACAACGACATATGGAAATGGAGTTCATATTAACTGAAATAAGGCAGCCCACCCAAATACCTGTTACACTTACTCATATAATGGATTGAAGCAAATAGATCTTATTGCAGGTGTGGTTACCAGAGTGGAAAGAGGAAAGGAAGAAAGGATGTTCAATAGATACTAAATTATAGGAAGATAAAAGAATGTACCACAAATAATAGTATAGTAGTATTTACATATTTAAAATGAATCTGATTTGTTCTCATTAAGAATATTTTTAAGAAGTAACCTAGAACGAGACTGTTTAAGAGGGAATGCCTATATATAAACTCAATTCCTCGCAATGTCACAAGTGTTAAAAGTTGACAAGGGCAGATGTCAAGACTAAAGTCTTGTTCTCTGGCCCCAAAGGTCATTTTTAGGCTTTTATTTGTAAAATAGAAAGCAATTCTGCCACAGTGCTCATGCCTGATGGATGCACACGTACACCTTGAAAACATGTTTAACCTTAACAACTTGTAGAGTCCAGCATACCAGAAGGATGTTTGAGGTTATCTAAGTCCTTTACAACAATATCCCAGAAAAACATACATCAGACATGGGAGAAATATCTTATTCTTAATACATTCATCTTTCTGTCTAACTAGTTTTGATAGAGCTTAAGTAGTAACATGAACTTTATCATAGGGATTCAGAAATATTTGGTATTTAGTCAATTAGAAAATTATATCAATGTTCTATGCTATGTAGTGTCATCCTAAAATATGTAAAATGCCTCCAAAATTAATAGAGAAACAATACACTAATATATAATATATATTATATACATATAAAATATATATTATATAAAACTTTTATATATATATATATATATAAAACTTGCCATTGCCTAAACTTAAAATTACAAACAAATACGAACCTACAGAGAGAAACTTCAAATCATACCCCACAGAAAGGATTGTTCATTTCTTCTGGGAGTGCCCATGAGTGCTGATGGGGGAAATGTTTACACGTAAAACCTCTGAATCTATACATAATATTAATATGTTTTTAAATCCAAACATTATATTTTTCTCATGTTTTTTGCAAAGATCTAATAGATTGTATTTTGTATTACTACTGTCCTAAGAAAGCAGCTGATGTCCAAATTGTTCATGATTTCTACAGATTCAAATTTCACCTGACATTGACTGGGAAGTACTGTAGAAATTTTGCAACAGTCCAGTTAAGTCCTTTGAGATATGTTTTCCATTAGAACCTTGTTAACGCCTACTTACAGATCTGCAATACATGAACATTCACTAAGGCATCTCCATCTTTTTCTTTTCAATGAAGTTTCATTATTTCATAGTACTTTACTTCTACAATTCATATCGCCTTCCAGTTACAGTTCATACATTTACATGTACACATATACATTCATATTTATATATGCACATATTTATGCAACTGAAAGCACATGCACATTCTCTACACATATTTCTGTATTCTTCTTGTATAGAAAGCAAATTGTTCAGTATACTGAATTCAGAGATAATATGTGGTCTTGGCCTTTGTTCTTTAAAAATAACATGTAAGAAACTTTGATTTCAAGTAAAAAGGTGTTTTATGCTAACTCTATCGTCAACTCTTGTGTGAAAAGCCAAAGTATATGCCTCTGAGAATTTTATATTATCTTGGTGTAGGAAGCACAAAGGCTCTTGACCTCACAGATATGCACTAGGGGAGCCAGGAATGTAAAACACATAGGGTTGTTTTTTCAAGAGGAGTGATGTATATTATGTTTTCTACACAGGAAGCTGTGAACAGAAATGCTCTAACAGCCTTGTGACCTTTGTAGATTTATGTAGCCAGAGTCACACAGAATCCTACCTGAGACCCTTTCTTGAGCTTTTTTTTTTTTCAGTTAATTGATAGAACCAATCTTTGTGGAAGATGTCTGATATACTTTACAAAAAGTTTCCATGTAATTAAGTTTTCAGCTTTGTTGTGCATGTGGGGGATGAGCTAATTATCACCAAGAATTTTTTCACCAAATGGTGTTGTATGTAAATATACCATAAAAACCCCTCTTTGTGTCAGACTCTCAGAGTTTGAACCAACACTGGCTGAGAGACTTGTTAAATCAAACTGCCTTCTTGTCTCCCTCAGATCATCATTTTTCAGGCTGTACTATTTACAGAGGCCCTGAAGATTTTATACCCATGTCAGGTTTCTCTACAAGGCCATATAAGATTCTCTTAAAACTCATTCATCAAAGTGTATGACTTCATTGTCACCTTTAATCTTGCCATCATTTAAATTCAAGTAACTTTGTAATATGCTCATTCTTACCAGCTCAATTTTACTAATATTTTTAATAATATATATAATTTTCATAAGAGATTGTTTGTTCTTGATTGATAACCTATATGCCTTCTCTCTTTGTGATATTATTCAAAGAAGGATATTTTATGCATTGGTGAAAGTCATAAATTGGCAGCAGGACTGTAAAAATGAGGAAGTTCATCAGATCTACTGGAAGGCCTTACCGTGACTTAAATCACAATTCAGACAGCTGTAAGCAAAACACAGCATTCATGTAACACCTTCACAATTGATTTTCAAATCTTAAAGTCTTAAGAAATATAAGAAACATTATTATACTTTTACAGAGTATAAAGCGAAATGCAAAAAAAATTGAAGGCAAATGAGCATGAAGAGTATCCCAACATTTGACGGAGTTTAACATACAATAATATCCATCACATGAGTGGTAAGTAATGTGTGGGTCTCTCCATGACAGAAGGACTCCTTAATGTCATGAAGCTGGAAAACACCCCTCCCCAAGTCTTACCTTCCATTTGTCCTCAACAAGAATTGTTCTTCACAAGGTAACTGAAAACATTTAAACTTCCACAGCAGAACACATACAACACATTACCAAGTCATCTGTGATTTATTTTTACACTTTCTCCAGGGAATTCAATCCCTTGCTTCAATTATGACACTATATGTTGCCAGCTACTTTTCTTTCTTGGTCTTCAAATAATTTACAACCTTTGCTTTATTTAGGAAATATAGAAGGTTACTTCATTTTATTATTGAAAACATATCATTCTTATTTTGTGTCTGTCATTTACATATTAATAACTTATTTTGACAATTCTTACTTTAGATGTCATATTTTCAAACTCTTTATTAAATCCATAAGAATAAGTGAAAAGCTACAATTTGCAATTTAAGTTCTCATTTTAATTAGGTTAAAGCATCGAGCATTTTGTTTTACTTACCTGCAAATAGAACATTATTCAAGCTCATTAATTACTTTCAAACTACTAAGTCACCGTGATATCAGTAAACTAACTTTCCATATATTAGTAGGCTTTTAATATTTCTATGTGATGACTAAATGTTTTTCTACTCCAGGTAATACAATTTGCTTTTATTTTTGTTTGTTTTTGAGATGTCTCTATTTTCTTTATTCTTCTCTTTTGTCCTTTTCCATTAAATTTGTGACCTATTTTTCCATCAATTTTTATTATACAGGATTATTTTGGCTATTCTAGATTTTTCCTTTTCCATATGAAGTTGAGTATTCCTCTTTAGGGTTTGTAAAGAATTGTGTTGAGATTATCATGGGGATTGTCATGGGGATCTATAGATTGCTTTTGGTATGATTTCCATTCTTTATGTTAATCCTACCTATTCAAGAACATGAGAAATATTTCCATTTTGTA
>JAQHUG010000181.1:832351-858135 GCA_028555095.1 Dicrostonyx torquatus
AAAAAAAAAGGCTATTGATTAAAATCACATATTCAACAATATCGTTAGAAGAGAGAAATTGAAAAATTCCACTAAAATCAGAATTAGGAAATAGCTATTCACATATTTACTCCTAGTCACTATAAGTACTGGTAATCATAGCTAGGGAAATAAGACAAAGAAGGGAAACATAAGTGAAATAAATGGGAAGAGAATTCAAAGTATCACTATTAATGGATAACATGGTACTATAAATTAGAGACCCTAAAAGCACCACCACAAATACTTCGAGTTCATAAATGAGTTCTTTAATGTGGCAGACTACAAACTTATCCATACAAAAAAATCAGTAACTTCTCTAAAGACCAATGACAAACAGATTTATATGAGAACTTAAAACTCTGGAGAAGGAAAAATCAAGGAAGACACAAGAAGATGGAAAGAATTCCAATTCTTATGAATTTATAGAATTAATGCAAAAAATGTTATCTTTTCTAAATCAATCTACTGATCCAAGATAAGGCCAGTCAAAATCTCCATTGAATAAAAAAATATTAAAATAAAGAAGAAAGAAGAAAAAATGACATGACTGCTCCTAGGTGTAACAGAGAAGAAAGGTTATTGTAGATAAAAAGGGAAAACATAGCCAGAGGCCAGGGATTTGGGAAAGTCCAGCTACATGACCCTAGGCTGAACCATGTAAAGAGAAGCAGGAGAGGAAGGGAAAAAAGAGAAGCAAGTATTACAGCCAACAATTCCCAAAGTGAAGAGTAACCAAAATGACTAGATTATATAGGTATGGTCATCTGGGGAAAGGGCAGCCACAACCCTGAGATAGAAATTAGGGTGGAGGGTGGATTATGCCAGGAGAACCCTGTAAAAGGTATAGACGGATGCTGGGAGAACATGAAGAGTAGGTCCACTTTGATATGTTGAATAAACTCAGAGGTTTGTTACAGGTTTGAAATCTAATAGATAGTAAAATGTAGGTGATATGAAAGGCACGAGGCGTAATATGGTAGGTAGAAATGTTTAAGTAGGGAGAAACTGGGAAATAGAGGAAACAAGAGGGCAGGGAACTGAATATTACCAAAAATGAATAGAGCATGAAAGAGCAATTACAGAAAGCTACTAACTTGTACCAATCTTTAAAAAGTAATGTATATTACAGAGTAAAGCTCCTATAATTGATAGAGGGTTACTGAATTAGAACAATATGTTTTGGAAGGTAATTAGACACTTTGCAATAACATTGAAAAAAATCATGAGCAAACATCCAAACTCAATTTTTAGTTATAACTCATATATTTTTGACCCTGGAATATAAAGATTTCTATGAAAATTTGTTCATAAATGCTTTACGCTGCAAAGATGCAGTATTTCCCTTTGTTATTATATGATCACATTGATTCAGTACACAGAAGTACTGTGGTAACTGGGGACTCTACAAACCAACAAAATATATACACAGTGTTGTCAAATGATCCAGCCATAGAAATTAAGCTTGATATGTAAATTATCAACAACATATCGGACATGTAACAAATAAAAGAAATAACAGTAGGTCTTCAATTTTAACTAAGACTTACACAGCTATTTTCATATTTTCCTACTTTTAGATGTTAGATTGGTTCAGAATAAGGAAATAAGATGGACTATGAATCCAGAAAACATCTTTACATATAGGCAGGCAAAGTTACCTTATATGTTCTCTTGCCCATCCATTCATTCTGGTTCTAGGAATCAGTGAAGGACAATTCATAGGCATAGAGTGTATTCTGAGAAAATGTCCGGAATGAATGCATGAGGCAACCAGGTTATCTGTGACAAAGGTAAAAAGAAAAACATTCATTTTCCCTCAGCCAGTGCCTTCAGACTCTCCTAAACTACAAGCACTAGAAAAACTCAGGGAACAGGTCACATAGACGAGGGCATTTTCCCACTATTCTTATTTCCTTACAAGAAGAAAGTGTAACATGAAAAATAATGATTGAATGACTCCATGGTGATTGAAAATCATCTTTCCAAACAAATGAAGGGTCTGGATCCAGTTTCTCCAGATAAGCAGCAGTTAGTCCTTTGGTTCTGCCCTAGGGGGAGGACTCCTGGTACATTATGATTTCTCCCAAGTGGAACATGAGTGAGATGAAGTTGCCTTTATAAATTCTCATAAAGTAGAAAAATTTAAGAAAAGTTAATAAAAAATTTCTATAGGTGCTCTTTAAATTTAACACTAATTTCAAAAATCAGTAAGTAAAAAATAAATCCAGAAGAAGAGATGGTTCAGAGGTTAAGAACACTGACTGCTCAATTCAATTCCCAGCAACCACATGGTGGCTCACAACCATCTACAATGAGATCTGGCACCCTCGTCTGGCCTACAGGCATACATGGAGGCAGAACACTGTTTACATAATAAATCAAATCTTTTTAAAACATGAATCCAAAAAATGGTATTCAAAAGGGTTTGTCATTCGAAGGACAACATCTAAGCAAGTGACTGTGACAACCCCCTGAGAAAATGACCTGTGTTCTTGATCAGTGTGCTCAGAACATCTACAATGTCTTAGCTCTTTAATGTCTACTACTGAAAGGAAAAATATACATTAATAATGTATAAAGGTATTGCAGCATTTAGAGATCAATTAGATCTCAGAGATAAAACAATTTCATCTCTCATGCCTTTTAACACAAATATAAAAATAATTAAATATGCTTGTCTAAAAAATTATCTAATGGTTACTACCTTCTTTCCTTACTGCCACACCTGCCAACATACCTGACGGTATACCTGGCGGTGTTGCCTGTGTGTGACAACACGGGAACTTAAAGGAGAGGTTCGTGCCTCTGGGTTATGCCTCTGGCATTCCGCGGTAATCAGCTCAAGTCATGAACTTGAATGGAGGATCTTGTTCTCACTGCCATTATAGATGGTCAGCTGTCTTTGCTATTCTTTCCTAATGATGTATTTTACTGTACGTGGCCTAACACACAATCTTACCAGGGAACCCTTTGATGTTCCTGGAAATAATAATTATAGCTTTAAAATTAGTGGCAATGCTCAAGATACCTTCAGTGTTTCAAGATCTTGTGCAAATGTTGGTTATAAGCAATATGAAATCAGTAAAAGGAGCATTTTTAATGAGTTATAGCAGTAGAAATGTTGCTTAAGTAAAGACTGATGTAGTGTGAGGAGAAAAACATAATCTAAAAAAGATCACAAAGTAGTTTAGCTAAGATGGAAGATATATGATGGAGATCATACAGAAGTATAGTTGAGTCATTAATTAATTTCATTTACAGAAAGGCAGGAAAGATGATAGTTATAAGTTTATATTTTATAAGATAAAAACAAAATTACTTAGCATAGGCTTGCTAGATCCCAACCTCCAAAGTGTCTGTTTCTTAAGAAAATATAAACAAGTATATTTTAGCAGATGCAGAGAGTCACTAGAAGAGATAAAGGGTTAATAAAAAAGAAGAAGGGCCAGAATAGCAATTGTGGGAAAGAAACTTTCTGTTCCTAGATAAGATGTACCTACTGGCCTGAGGATTTTCCCCCAAGGACAAAAGTTTCCCTTCCCAGGATGTGTTATGTCTAACACCTGCTCATCATTTTTGTAACTAAAAGATGCTTTCATACTGTGCCAATTTATGACATGTGACCTTCTGGTTCTGTTATTTGTTTGAATAACTATATATTGCTAATATGAATTCAGTAAAGTTGCAGCAGATTCAAACCACTCCCTTGTGTGTTGGTCTGTCTGTCATTCACCTGAACTCGTGCCTTCCTGGTATCAAGACCCTGTTTCCCCATGGTCTGAGGGGCTCCCCTGAGCTGGTCTGTGGCACTTACATGCTTGTATATTTTTTATATTGTTTTATTAAGAATTTTTAATACATTCTTTTCTCATTTTATATAGTTATCCCCATTCCCAAGAAGCAAAGGATGATATTATTTTGCTTCTAAAGCACAATATCTGCTTAAGAGGAAAAATAACTATGTATCTTTCTAAATTCAAGAGTTTGCTATACGGTCTCAAGCACTACTAAAGGTGTTGCTCTTATCATCTTCTTCACTATGTGCATTGAAAATTATATGCATCCTAAAATGTCAACTTTCTCTTACTCAGGAGGTGATCACTAGTAAAGTTGGTACATAGAAGTTGAAGCATCTATCTGGCCATCTGGAAACATAGAAATTTTCATCCAGATTTTTTTATCTCATACCATGAGGATGAACTTGTTAACTTACAAAAACACTTTGGAATTCATCCAAGACAAAGGACTGTCCCTGACTGGATCTTGAGATGCTAATGTCTTAATTGGGAGAGTAGCATTCAGGGGTTCATTAAATTACACTTCAGGGATTGTGGTAGCAGAGGTTTTAATTTGTTTGGCACAGGTGAACACGACGAATTTTGTTTAATTGCTACTTCATTAATAGGAGTTGCAAACTTTATTTTATCCTCCTGCAACTTGTTAATTGGAGCCTTAATAAATGGGCAGAATTGAAGCAAATTTACTCTATATGGGACCTTATAAATTTTTGGAATTGTAGAAAATTCACTAACACTGAGTGATATGAACTCTTTATTGTATAAACCAAAGTTCTATGGTTGCTGTGGTAGTAACAGAAAAATGAATTATGAAAAATAAAATTAACTTTCTGTAAAGTATACCGAACAATTAGCCAGATACTAGTCTCTGATTGATATTTAGTAATTACTAATTACATAACAAGCTAGTAACATTTAAATTATTCCAAATTCCCCAGATGCATGCTTGATTTGTCTAGCTGATATTAGTAACATACTATCCAACTGGGATCATTATTCATATTAGATTTTTGTCTCAAAGAATTTTCTCATCAAAATACATATCATCAAATAAAATAAATCAAATCACAAATTAATCTAGTCCCAATATTATGGAAAAAATTTTTCTTTTAAAATGTCATTTCTCTATCATTTAGTCTAAAGCACATATTACTACAAATATTCTGATTCCTATAAATATGCTGAAAGAATATAATCAGCGATTTACTTTGCAAGAATCATTGCACATTTAAATACAGATTTCCTTTTATATTTTTTGGAATAAGAAACATTTTAAGTTTATTTTCTAATATTTAAAATACACAGATAAATTTTCACAACCTCATTTAAACCACCACAAATTTTGTACTCACTACTGAACCTACCAGTCTCCAGCTGAAAGCTCTAAGATAACTGCAGCTCTCTGTAGTAACCTCTGTCTGATGCAAATGAAGCTTCTTTGTTGAAGGTTATGTGATGATGTGAAAGAGAGACTACCATCATAGGTTCCAGTATTTTAACATTTGCTCTCCAGTGGGTGGTGCTGTTGTTGAGCCCTTGGTATCTCTATTAAGTTTTTTTTATTTGTTTGTTTGTTTAGGAAAACAAATGCATTTTGTACCCAATTATAGGGTTAGCATATTTTTGTCTTTCTTTGTGCCATTTCTACTTTCTGCCTTCCTGTTTATACAAGCTAATTAAGGCCCTCAAGTCAATACCGTCCCAAACTCAGGGCAGGCTAACATGGCAAAATAAAAAAAATCGAGAATAATGATCTCACAGGATTATCCTTTTGATGTGGTTACTATTCAACATTCAGCTGAGAAACACTTGTTAAGAGCACGCACCCCACTTTCCTGAGAAATGAAAGCTATCTATTTCCTAAACTGGATATCCAGTGATACACTTCTGAAGGAAGATCAAACAACATAAGATAAAGCTAACGTTGGAGGGCTAACTTTGACTTCTCTGATAGACATTGAAATTAATTTTTTGAGGATAAAATGGTTGCTTACCAAATCTGACTTGATAAGTTACATACATGAAAATTTTACATATCCTGGTAATTATAAGTGTTGTCATAAAAGGCCATGCCCAAGTGGGAAGGTAACTTAAAGGATGCTGAATGAAAGATTTCCTACAGCACAAGTCCAGTATAACTGATCTTCTGAATGTCCAATAACTGTACTTGGCATCTTTACTAATGTGACAAGTTGACAAGTGTGACTCCAAGGGAGAATGTTTTTCTCTTGCTTTCTAAGGTCAATCACAGGAAACTGTAGGACAGCTTTCAAATGATCTCTTGATGTGGATGTTCTTGTGAGTCCATCATGAGATTCTCATCAACTTTGACTTGATATATTCCTGTTCTGTCTTCTCCTCGATTCTTGCTGTCTTAGTTGAGATTTCTATTGTTGTGAAGAGACACCATGAAGATGGCAATTCTTACAAAGGAAAATTTTTAATTGGCAAGACTCACTTACAGTTTCAGATGTTCAGTGCATTGTGATCATGTTGGGACATGGCAGTGTACAGGCAGACATTGTGCTGGTGAATTAACTGAAAGTCCTATATCATGCAAGCAACAGGAAATGGTGTGAAAGTCACACTGAAGGAAGATTGAGCAAGAGAGATCTCAAAGCTTATGCCCACACTTCCTCCAGCAAGACCACACACACTCCTACAAAGCCACACTTCCTAATAATTCTACTTGCTTTAGGGATTTTTTTTTACATCATAACACCTGCTTAGGCTAATAACTTGTGCTTTGAATTTACCTTCACATCTCTTTCCAGACACCAGTGAAATTTTTCCTTTTATCTCTACATCAGATAGTAGTAGTCTTTTAGAAAGGACATGTAGAGGTATGCTTCAAAACTACCATACCAGACACCCTAAGTTCAGTGGTCAAAACCAGTTTGGCCATCATCCCAATTTCATAACAGAAGTCAAGTTTGCTTCTTCAGGGGAGGTGGACAAGGTAGAAACTGGCTAGACACATTTTGGTTGAGTTGGGTCAATCATTGGTCAAATGACCACCTCTAGGAAAGTGGCTTACCTTAAACCATGCTTAACCAATTAATCACTTGTGACAAAATTTACTTTTATTTGACACTTCAAATGGCCAACACCTGAAAGTTTTTTAAAAAAGTATAATAAAGAGGGGGAAATTGTGTGAAACTTTTGGTTTTTTAAATCAGAGGTAGTTAGCCCAAAAAGAACCTCTTGCCCTTTGTAGCATTAGCCAGTCATGTCGAACTTTGAAGCAGACATCCCATCAATGGTCACTACCTAGTCACAATCTTCCTCCAGCAAGACCACACTCCTTTCAGCATTTTTTTAGGGAAATGGTAAAGGCATGGGCTTCTAGCACCAAGGCCACCACAAATGACTGGCTTCAATTAGTTTCAGCAGTCCTGTATGATGGGCCCCAACTGCGGTGGAAGTATCATTTGTAAGAAGAGGCAAAAATTTTATAACAACAGAGAAAAACTAAAGGACCTGAGACTTCTGAAGATCAAATTCTTAGTGAGAACACTTATGCTGACCCACATGCTCAAGCTCTTTAAGATAAACAAATCATGTCCCTATACCACAAAGCAGTCTTAAATGCTTAAGATAGGATTCAAGAACTAGAAAAAATAATTGAATCATATACTAGGGTTAAAAAGGGCCAGAAAGACAACTTTACTAACTTTTTACAAAGATTAACTAAGGCAGTACAAATAGAAGTAACAGACCCAGATGATAGATGAGTACTTATTGAATCTCTGGCTTTTGAAAATTCCAACTTAGAATACAGAAAGATACTTGGGCCTTTAAAGGTTAGATCAGCACCAATGGATGAATGGATCCTGCATACAATGAACATTGAGACATTTGATTATAATACTGAACCTTGGATAGGAGAAGCAATTTCCAAAGATATGAGGAGATATCAAAATACCAAATGCATTAATTGTGGTAAAATAGGATACCTGAGAAGGAATTGTAGACAAGGACTTTCTAGAAATAATGTCTCCTCTGTGAATGACAAAAATAAAAGATATCAACTTTCTGGATTATATAGAAGGCCAACATTGGACCAATGAATGCAAATCAACAAAAGATAGACAAGGCAACCCAATACAATTGAGAAAACTCTTGAGGGACCTCTTGCAAGACCCCCAAGTCAAAAGTGATCCAGTCCTTTCCACTTGGGCAAGGACTTTTATACTATAAATGCAAATGTAAAGTGTGTTCCCTCTCTCTTCCAGCTGCTGGATTCAGTTGCTGCTTTCCCAATCCAGCATAGGACTGTGATCTGTGAGTTTACCCCCAAATAAATAACTTTATTGTACTCAATTCTGAGCCAGTGTGGGATTTCTTTTTAGTGCCCATCTTCAGTCTTGTACCTTTAATTATAGTTTAATATTTAGATAAAACTTGGGCAAAATCAGACAAACAAACCTGTTATATGGTTTCTAGTGCCATGAAGAGTCACCATGACCATGTCATCTCTTATAAAGGAAAACATTTAATTAAGGTGACTTACAATTCCAGAGGATTAGTCCATTATTATCATGGTAGGACATGATAGCATACATGCAGACACTGTGCTGTAGATGTAACTGAGAGTGGAGAAGGAACTACAACTACATCTTGATCCTGAAAACAACAGGAAGTGATCTGAGACACTGGGCATGAGTTGAGCACATATAAGACCTTAAAGTCCACCTCCACAGTGACACACTTCCTCCAACAAGGCTGTACCTACACAAAGAAAGCCATCGCTCTGAATTATGCTATACCCTATATGCTCATGGGCACCGATTACAATATTTTTTCAAGACAGGGTTTCATCATAGCTTTGGACCCTATGCTAGAACTAACTCTTGTAGATCAGGCTGGCCTAGAACTTACAGAGATGCGCCTGCCTCTGCCTCCTGAGTGTGGGATTAAAGGTGGGCACTACCACCACCTGGTGGACACCAATTACATTTAAAATACCAAAAAAGAAAAAATTCTACATAAACTTTGATTAGACTTCAATTTTTTGCCCTTTAAATCAGTCATTGTAAATGCTATAAAAAACAAATGAATACCTAAATAAAACTAAGCAGGAATTCTACATCAATATTTGTTGAATATTGACTTTGAAATTTTAGCACCATTTACATTTCTAAGTCTTATCTTACATTTTACATTCCCTAACAATTTACTCAAAGCTTCATCATTTGCATAAGCTTTCTAGTTTTCTCTTCTCTTCTGGAAACATCTAGCTCTCATACTCTTCATACATATAACTTTGTTTACTAAAATTGTTTTCATTTTTATATCCTTCTAATATTTTCTTTTACTTGCTGGTTTTTCGGAATCTATATCTGGCGTAGTGGTAGTAGGAATGCATAATATCTATATTCCCCTCTTAATGTCCTAATGACAAACCAAAATTTGATTTCCTTGCAGTGCACCCTAGAAGAACCAGTGAGTTTATTGGGCATACTAAGCATAGGAAAGGGATTGCCAGCATAAATGTGTAAAAATAACTACATTGGATAATATTCACCCAGTATGTATGATAGCTTCTCTGTAACTGCATAAGCAGAGTCTCCTTTTCACTAGTCTTTCCCAGTTAGTATTGACTAACTTTTCCTCCAAACTATAAAGCCATGTAAAAATTATACTGTCCATGCAACTTTCTGGGAGGAATAATGGGAAACTCAGATAAGAATCCAACAGCTCTCCTTAACTTCCACTTCTATGAAGGAACATCTATAACCAACAAGCCCATTTATCATAATATTTTATAAACACCACATCGTGATGACAGTTTAGCCTAGAGGATAGTGCTGAGCAAAACCAACTTAATAAAAGAAGGCTAAATCCAAACTACAAATTAACATTACTGTGTGCATAATATTAGACTATGAGACTTTCTAAGTTCAAGGTAAGCATGATGGAAAATACAAGGCAGTGTCTCTACAGTAAGTGGAGTGTATCATAGTTGAGCTCTTGGTTTGTATGAGTGTGTGTAGCAAATACTGATAGGAGCAGACACATGGAAAAATATTACTAAATGGAGGATGCTTACCACTTATCACAAAACTTAACTAAGGAATTCCTGTTATGATGCTGGAGTTACTATTAAGAGAAGTTTTTAAACAGCGAGTCCACTCTCTCCTCTCCATTGATGAGCAATCCATTAATTTATTTTAACACAGGCATCTTAATCTCATGAGATAGCAACATTCATAAAAAGTATTGTTCCCTTATAAAACTGAGTACCTTTGTTTACATTGGACTGGAGACTTCTTGTTGAGAAAAGTAACAGATATACAGATTTTTATCCATGTTAGTTTTGATATCTATTTGGTGGTATGGATTAATAACAGGCAGAAATATATATGAGCTTCCTAGTGAAAATAATTATTGTGAAAGAATTGTGAGAGGCAAGCCCAATAGTGTTCAGGGTTAATTTTACTTAACACATGCAGTCTCAAATCAAGTACTTGAGATTTAAAAAACACAGAGCACAGAAAACCAAAAAATCTGGTATATATGAATGAATGAGTCTCATATGAGGCAGCATTTTCTCGATTCTGAAAGGTCACCATCTGATATCTATAAACTCTATAAATCATTATATTGGGTGACATCCATAACCAAGGAAAATTAACAATTAGCTAACAGAAGTATCTGTGTTTACTGATATCTAGCATCATACATTGTCTGGATAGACCTAGGATTACCAGCTACAATTAAAGTGTGCCTGCAAATGAGGCAGTAAACACATAAACATACACACAAACTCACTAAGTACCCTCTTTGCTCTAAGGAGATCAAGTTGTAGAATAATATAAGGATTAAATGAGGCAATTAGATTTTAATATTTTTATATATCAAATCTCCAACATTTTCTTTTAACACATCTTCTGTCACTTTTACTCAATTTATAATCTGAAAGGTATAGATAGGAAGAAAGCACAATAGTGCTCAGGGTGAATTTTCCTTAATGCATGCAGTCTTGAATCAAGTACTTGAGATCTAAAGAACACAAGCACAAAAAATACCTAATCATAAAACAACAGCAAAACAGCTAATTCTCTTTGCTTCCTACTAAACAATCACCCCTTTTTTGTAAAAAAAAAAAAATCAAAACAAAAAGTGAAACCAAGGATGAGTTAGATTAATATATGTACCAAAAAAAAACAAAGAAAAAGGAAGAGATTCTGTGGTCTCCATGCAAGAAAAAAATGAATTGATATTTCTATTTATTTATTTAAAAGAAAACAAACAATCTTTTTTCATCCTTGTGGGTTCCTGAGAAATTCTTCAGTGCCTGATTACTTGCTAGCCCCATAATGGCTATTTCCTTGCTGTCATCTCTGTCCTTACTTCGTCTCAGCTATCCTGTTACCTCAAGTTCTTTTCCCCCCTCTATTTTTGCTCTTATCTTCCCCTTTTATCCTCCCCACTCCCCCCAACATGTATGTTCTTAGGGCTTACCTTGTTACTTAACTTCTCTAGGATCATGAATTATAGGCTCAATACCTTTGCTTTACAGCTAGCATCTACTTTTGAGTAAGTATGTATCATGTTTATTTTTCTTTGGTCTAGGTTACCTCACTCAGGATGATTTGTTCTGCAAATTTTAATATGTCATTTTCTTTTTTTACTGCTGAGTAGTACTCTAATGTGTAAATGTGCACATTTTCTTTATCTATTCTTTAGTTGAGGGGCATCTAGGATGTTTTAAGGTTCTGGCTATTACAAATAATGCTGCTATGAACATAGTTGAACAAATGTTTTTGTAGTATGATTGAGTATCTTTTAGATATATGTCCAAGAGTGGTATTGCTGGGTCCTGAATTAGGTTGATTCCCAATTTTTGGAGAAACCTCCATACTGATTTCCAAAGTGGTTGTACAAGTTTGCATTCCCACCAGCAATGGATGAGTGTTCCCTTTACTCAAAATCCTCTCCAGCTTAAGCTATCATAGGTGTTTTTGATCTTACCCATTCTGACTGGTGTAAGATGGTACCTCAGAGTTGTTTTGGTTTGCATTTCCTTGATTACTAAGGATGTTAAACATTTCCTTAAGTATCTTTTGGCCATTTGATATTCTTCTGTTGAGAATTTTCTGCTTAGTTCTGTACTCTATTTTTTAATTGGGTTATTTGGAATTTTGATGTCTAATTTCTTGAGTTCTTTATATATTATGGAGATCAGAACTTTGTATGATATGGGGTTGGTTAAGATCTTTTCCCATTCAGTAGGCTATTTTTTGTCTTATTGTCTTTGTCATTTGTTCTACAGAATATTCTGAGTTTCAGTAAGTCCCATTTATTTATTGTTGTTCTCAGGGTCTGGCTACTGGTGTTACATTTAGAAAGTGGTCTCCTGTACTTATGCATTCAAGACTACTTCCCACTTTTTCCTCTAACAGGTTCAGTGTGGTCTTTAATCCATTTGGACTTGAGTTTTGTGCATAGGGATAGATATGGATCTATTTTCATACTTCTATATCTTGACATTCAATTATGCTAGCAACATTTGTGGAAGATGCTGTCTTTTTTCCTTTGTATATTTTTAGCTGTTTTGTCAAAAATCAGGTGTTCATAGGTGTGTGAATTAATATTTGGGTCTGAGATTTGATTCCATTGACCAACCTTTCTGTCTTATGTCAATATTCAGATGCTTTTCTTACTGTAGTTCTATAATAGAGATTGATGTCAGGGATAGTGATGCCTTCAGAAGAAGTTCCTTTATTGCACAGGATTGTTTTGACTATTCTGGTTTTTTTCCCATATGAAGTTGGGTATTTTTTTTTCAAGATCTGTGAAGAATTGTTTTGGGATTTTGATCGGGATTGCATTGAATCTATAGATTGCTTTTGGTAGGACTGTCATTTTTAGTATGTTGATCCTACCAATCAAAGAGCATTGGGAGATCTTTCCATTTTCTAATATCTTCTTCAGTTTCTTCCTTCAAAGACTTAAAGTTTTTGTTGAACAAGTCTTTCACTTCTTTGGTTATGGTTACCCCAAGATATTTTATGTTATTTGTGGCTATTGTAACAAGGGATGTTTCTCTGATCTCTCTCTCAGCTTCTTTATCATTTGTATATAGGAGGGCTACTGATTTTTTGAGTTGATCTTGTATCCTGCTGCATTACTAAAGGTATTTATCAACTGTAGAAGTTTTCTAGTAGAGCTTTTTGGGTCACATGTGTATACTATCATATCATCTGCAAATAACAAAAGTTTGACTTCTTCCTTTCCAATTTGAATCCACTTTATCTCCTTTTGTTTTCTTACTACTCTAGGCAGAACTTCAAGAACTATGTTGAATAAATATGAAGAGAGTGAACAGCCTTGTCTTGTTTCTGATTTTAGTGGAATTTCTTTCAGATTCTCTCCATTTAATTTGATGTTGGCTGTCAGTTTGCTGTTTATCACTTTTATTATGTTTATATATGTTCCTTGTATTTCTGATCGCCCCAAAAACTTTATCATGAAAAGGTGTTGGATTTTGCCAAATTCTTGTTTAGCTTCTACTGAAATGATTATATGTTTTTTCTTTTAATGTGTGTATATATATATATATATATATATATATATTTGGGATTTTGATCGGGATTGCATTGAATCTATAGATTGCTTTTGGTAGGACTGTCATTTTTAATATGTTGATCCTACCAATCCAATAGCATTGGGAGATCTTTCCATTTTCTAATATCTTTTTCAATTTCTTTCTTCAAAGACTTAAAGTTTTTGTTGAAAAATGCATGCATACATATATATACACTGTAAGACAATATATATATATATATTTATATATATTCAACTGTAAGTGATAGATTTTCTTATGTTGAATCATCCCTGCATCTCTGGGATGAAGCTGACTTCATCATGGTGGAAGATTTTATTTTGATATGTTCTTTAATTCGGTTTGCCAGTATTTTATTCTGTATTTTTTCAGCTATGTTCATGAGTAAGATTGGTCTGTAATACTTTCTTTGTGTGGTTCATGTATCAGAGTATCTGTAGCCTCATACAAAGAGTTTGGCAATGTTCCTTCTCTTTCTAGTATATGGAACAATTTGAGTATTATAGGTATTAACTCTTCTTGGAAGTTCTGGTAGAAATTTGCACTGAAACCATTCAATCCTGAGCTTTTTTGGCGGGGTATGCTTTTTTGGAGACAGTTCTATTTTGTCTCAGGTTATAGGTCTATTTAAATTGTTCACCTGGTTTTGGTTTAATTTTGGTATGTGATACTTATCCAGAAAATTTTCCATTTCTTTAACATTCTCCAGCTTTGTGGAATAAAGATTTTTCAGTATGACCTAATGATTATCTGGATTTCCTTAGTGTCTGTTGTTACATACCCTTTTTCATTTCTGATTTTGTTATTTTGGATGGTTTCTCTCTGCCTTTTGATTAGTTTGGATAAGGGTTTGTCTATCTTGTTGATTTTCTGAAAGAATCAGCTCTTTGTTTCATTTATTCTTTGTATTGTTTTCTTTGTTTCTATTTTGTTGATTTCAGCTCTCAATTTGATTATTTCCTGTCTTCTACTCCTCCTGGGAAAGTCTGATTCTTTTTGTTCTAGAGCTTTCAGGTGGGCTGGTAAGTACAGAAGGCTGGATCCTGTTTCTGTATCCATTCTCTTAGCTGGTGTTTTTTATATAGGTGAACTGAGTTCTTTAATATTAAGAGATATTTGTGACCAGTGGTTGTTAATTCCTATGATTTTTTTGGTAGTAATGTTTGTATATTTCCATTCTTAGGATTTTATTGGTATGAAGTTATCTCTTCCCTTTGTTTCTGTGGGTACAGTTGGCTTCCTTGGGTTGAGGTTTTCCTTCTAGTACTTTCTGTAGGGCTGGATTTGTGGATAGGTATTGTTTAAATCTGGTTTTCTCATGAAATATCTCATTTTCTCCATCAATCATGACTGAAAGATTTGCTGGGAATCGTAGTCTGGATTTTCATTTGTGGTCTCTTAATGTCGGCAGCACATCTGCCCAGACCTCTGGCTTTCATGGTTTTCATTAGGAAGTCAGGTATATTTCTGATAGGTCCACCTTTATATGTTATTTGACATTTTTTCTTTGAAGCTCTTAATATCATTTCTTTATTCTGTATGTTTTGAATTTTGATTATTATTTCACAATGGGACTTTTTTTGATCCAGTCTATTTGGTGTTCTGTAAGCTTCTTGTACCTTCATTGGGATATTCTTCTTTAGGTTGGGAAAGTTTTTTTCTATGATTTTCTTGATTGTATTTTCTGTGCCTTTGAACTGCAGTTGCTTTACTTCTTCTATCCTTATTATTCTTAGAATTGGTTTTTCATAATATCCAAGATTTTCTGGATGTTTTTGGTAAGGAATTTGTTGGATTTAATGTTCTCTTTGACCAATGACTATTTTTTCTACAGTATCTTCATCATCCCCCGTGCTTCTCTCTTCCATCTCTTCTATTTTGTTGGTTATGCTTGCCTCTGTAGTTTCCATTCATTTACAAAGATTTTACTTTCAGAATTCCCTCAGTTTGTGTTTCCTTTATTGCCTGTGTTTCAGACTTCAAGTCTTGAACTATTTACTTCACCTGTTTGATTGTTTTTTTTGTTTATTTTTCTTGAGTTTCTTTAAGAGATTTATTAATTTCTTCTAATTTTTATTTGTCTTTTTCTCCATTTCTTTAAGGGAGCTTTTCTTTTCCTCTTTAAATGTACCCAGCATCTTCAAAAAGTTATGCTTAAAGTCGTTTTCTTCTGATTCTTCTGGGTTAGGATGACGAAGTTGTCCTGATGTATGATCACGGGGTTCTGGTGTTACCATGTTGCTTTTGGGGTTGTTGGATGATTTATTACAATAGCACCTACCCATCTCTCCTTCAAGTGATGCCAGCAGTGTCTTTTCATCTTGGTCCTATCTTGCAGTGGCTGTTTGTGTCTTTGGAACTGTTCTGGGTCTGCTCTGTACTGTCACTGCCAATGTCTCAGGAGTTTTGGAGCAGCCCAACTGCAGGAAACTCACCTACTGACTGGCTATAGAAGCCAAGGCAGGTAGAGGTTCCTGTGATTGCTTAAGTGCCTAGAGAGTGGAATGTCCTGCTGGGCGGCTGGTCACTCACCTCTGTAATATGATGGCCTTCTTGTTACTCCGGCCACCCAGCTAGCTTAGTCCCAAAATAATCACACAGAAACTGTATTCATTAAAACACTGCTTAACCCATTATCTCAGGTTTCTTATTAACTTTATAACTTATATTAACCCATTATTCTTATCTATGTTGGCTCAGTAACTTTTTTAGCAGGTCAGGTCACAACTGACTTCTTCCAGGTCTGGTGAGAACTGTGGAGGAATGGGATTCCTCCTTCCCATAATTCTCCTGTTCTCATTGGCCTGCCTCTATTTCCTGTCTGGTCATCCTACCTATTAATCCTGCCTGGCTACAGGCCAATCAGCATTTATTTAAAACATAATTGACAGAATACAGAATTGTCCTGCAACACTTCTTCTTCTTCTTCTTCTTTTTTTTTTTTTTTGCTTTTTTTAAGAAAACAAGAACATCCATTGTCAATTTTTTTGGGAATGTGGGCATAGTTTTCCAGGTTGCTTCTTGTTGGTTGGGGATGCTGATAATCTTGTGGGAAGCCTAAAGAAAATTTAGAATTATAATCAAGTCCTGACTGGAGTATCCTGAGTCTTGATCATATCAGGTAGCAGTCTTGAATTTGTTCTGGTTGTAGAACTCAGACATCCAGGCCATCTGTTCTTACCAGAGATTTCTCAGGTAGCCTTCCTTGATCAAACCTGGATACAGTTGTCCACATGGGAGCCGTTTGTAACATGAGGGCCTGCTTGTTGCCCCAGCCACCTGACTAGCTTAGTCCTGAAATAATCACACAGAAACTGTATTCATTAAAACACTGCTTAGCCCATTAGCTCAAGGTTCTTATTAACTCTTATAACTTATATTAACCCATTATTTGTATCTATGTTAGCCACATGGCTTGGTACCTTTTTAAGCGAGTCAGTTGACATCTTCTTCTTTTGTGTCTGGTAAGGAATGCAGAGGAATGGGCTTCATCCTTCCCAGAATTCTCCTGTTCTCATTGACCCACCTCTACTTTCTGTCTTGTCATCCTGCCTATACTTCCTGTATGGATACTGGCCAATCAGTATTTGTTTAAAACATAATTGACATAATACAGAATTTTCCTGCACCACACCTCTTGATCTTCTTGTGTAATAGCATGCTGTGTTTCAGAGGTCCACTGAGGTTGCAGTGAAATAAGAAGTTTTGTGGGCAGGGTGGTTCTTGTAGTTTGCAGGGTCCTATGGTTGGGAGGTGGGTTATGGAGTAGCCAACCTGAGGAAACTCTACTGCTTACTGGCTAAAGAAGCATATGAAGGTGTGGGAGGGGCCCAGGGAGGCCCATCCTAATATGGATGGCCTAGAGAGTGGAGTGTCCTATCAGGTAGCTGGTCACATACCTCTTGGTCCTCTCTGTGTAGTAGCTGCCTGTGTTTAACAGTTCCACTGAGGTTGCAGGGAGATAGCAAGTTGATATTTCTTACTATACACATCTTGGGGCACCAAAATTTTGACCTCCTCTTAATGTCTAGACATAGTATACCACTGGAAAAAAATCAAATGGCACCATTTTGCCCAGCTTATGCATGGTATAGGCTGAGATCAAAGGAATCTGTAGCTCTCTGTTTTGACTAGAATGTGTGATTTTCAGAAACCAACTTGTTAAATTAGTTCCTTCTAATATTCAACCTTAGTAGTATCTTTCTGTGATGCTTTTACCAAGTTAGAAAAGGAAGCTATCTGGAAGACAAGATAAGGAGTAAAACAAAGGTTTTAGAGGTCTCTTGCATTGTTGAATCTTTCCTTAGTTAGGGCAGAAAGGTATTTTAGCTGTTTTACTCAATGTTATTTTGTATCCTGGCCTAATTTGGACTCACCCACTCCACTTTTCCATAGAGATTTCTTACATTCTAATTAGCTATTTCCCATCCCACTCCTTCAAAATTTCAACTAATCCATCTCCTACTTTTATGAAACTTACTTACACTCTCAAGTTTCACATAAAAGACATGGCTTAAATTCCAGGCTGACTCAATCACCAAAGTAATGTGTTGCTTTTCTGCAAAGTATGTCTTACCTCTGGTCTGTGTATAGACTTGTTTGATCAACACATGTTTCCCTTGGCCCTTTCCACGTTACCAGGAAACTTTCCATCCTAAGATCATTACTTCAAAAACAGCTATCACATCCTAGTGGGGAACCTGTCTCCCAAGAAAGGGAATCTGAATGTTCTCCCAGATGGGTTTGTGATTCCAGATACAAATTTTTAGAAACCAACAGATTAATATTGGTGTCCCATAAAGGAAAACACATGAAAATAACTCAGGAAAGCCAGTCTTTTGTCAAGAGTTTGAACCAGAACCCAAACCAAGCTAACCACAAAACTGGATGATATAGATTTCTTCTTGTATCCATGACACGGGTGTTGACTGCACCTCTTCCAATTGGAGGAAGCTCAGCTTCACAATCTGATGCCATTGGCTAACCAGCATGAAGGGGAGGGGTGTTGACCAAGATTCCTGTCCCACTTGGTCCCACAACCATTCAGTCCCAAAGAAGCACACAGAGGCTTACGTTAATTATAAATGGGTTGGATTATTATCTCAGGCTTCTTATTAACTCTTACATCCTACATTAACCCATAATTCTTGTCTGTGTTAGCCACGTGGCTTGGTACCTTTTATCAGTGAGGCATTCTCATCTTGCTTCCTCTGTGTCTGGGTAACAACTGCAGACTGACCCTTTCCTTTTCCCAGAATTCTTCTGTTCTTGTTACCCCACCAGTACTTCCTACATGACTACGGGCCAATCAGTGTTTTATTAAAATAATACAAGACCATTGTTCTACAACAATTTCCCCCTTTTTGTTTTTCCAAAAGAAGAACTCTGAATCTAATGTTCTTTGTTTAGCTGTTTTTTCGGACCTTTACCATAACAGCTTGTAACCAACACTCTAACTGAAGATAAATATTCATAATCCAATTTTTGGTAATGTGGGCATAGTATTCTAAGCTATCTCCTGCTGATTGAGGGCGCTGATAATCTTACGGGGACCAAAAGAAGATTTAGAATTAGGATCAAGTCCTGACTGTAGTATTCTGTGAGGCTTAATCATCTCAGCCAGCAGCCTTGAATCTTTTCAGGATATAAAACTCAGAGGAAACTCCAACCAAGGTCCTCTGAAATGAATCATTTGGACCATTCATTCTTATCAGAGATTCTTCAGGGGACTTTCTTGATCGAAACTGATTTTTCTTAACCCAGAAAGAATCCACAGCCTCTTATTTCCTGTGGAAACAGAAACAATACATTTTCTCCAAAGTAACATATGTTTTGACTTAAATTTTGAAGTTAAAGCATTTTCAAAATGTATATGTTATATTAATCCAGCAGCATTTGTAATCAAATGTCTTTTAGCAGCTGTTGTTTCTTCCTCAGTCATCAAACCATCTAAAGACAACACAATAACATACAGTATTCAAACTCTCTGTGTATTTTTCATTTTTACATGACTTTATTTTAAACACTATTTCTTTTATTTTTATTTTTAATTTTTGTTTATTTGAGACTAGGTTTCTCAATAGCCATGTATCTTTGGCTGTTCTGGCTCTCTGTAGACCAGGTTGTCCTTGAACTCACAGAGATCTGCCTGCCTCTGCCTCCCAAGTTTAGCCACCACACCCAACTAGTCTCTTTTTTATTTTTTATTTTAAGGTTTTATCCATTTTCTTTTCTCTCCTAAGCCTACACATATTTTTTAAACATGCTGTAAACCATTTAGAGGTTTTATTTCCATCTGAATCTATCTTTACTGTATCTCTCTCTCTCTTTCTCTCTCTCTCTCTCTCGCTCTCTCTCTCTCTCTTATCACATGAGTATTTAGTTTGCTAAGTGATATGCCTAAGATTAAAGCTGTGGCTTTAGTGGCCAAATCTACCCCATTCCTTAGCTTTCTGAAAGACTAGCCTCATGATGGGCATACTGTCCTGAGCCTTGTTTATTGCCACAACTCTATGGGGTATCAAGGTCCCTGCCACCACAAAGAGGCATGCTATCTGCTATTAATCAACACCATTTAAGTGTTTTGTGGGGGGGCCTCTTAAAAAAGCTGCAATATTTTTGCAGCTAAAGCTGAATCAGGAAGGCTCTCTTAAATGAGATATGCTTGTCTCTAGCAGAGACCTCCTGAGAAAAAACTGTTACCAAGAAGCCATGCTTAACTCTGCTTTTTGTGTCTAGAATTCCTTCCCAAACTCTCTCAGGTTTTAAGTGAATTTAGTTGTCTATGTTGGCTCCATTTGTTCGGTGCCATTTGTTCGCTGAGGTTTCTGTCCCATGCAGTCTCACAGCCATGTGGTCCCAAAAACACACACACAGGCTTACATTAATTATAAACTTAATTATAAACTTGTTGACCAATTAAGAAGGCTGTTCAGGAAATAAGAGTTCTTGTTGAACTAAGTACAATTGATTCTTTTTGTTAAATTTTTTTCTCACACCAAAAAATCTATATGTCTCAACCACATAAATTACAAATGTAAGGTTTATTGGTTTTATCCATTTTATGTAATAATTAAATATGTCTTTAAATGTGTCAGCAAGCAATTATATGTGCATATATCCTTTGAGCTAGAGTGATAGACTCTCCCAGGTTATCCCAAGCCTTTTACATCAAGATAGTTTCATTCCTTTAACTAAAAATATACATTACCTCTAACAGGCATTAAATAGACTCAGAATATGACCTCTTGTATCAACAAAAATGAGAAGAAAAATATCAGGCTGGTGAAAGGTTATTTTAGTTATTAGACAAGTCATTATTGTGTTAACATATCTTCAAGAACCCTTCCCTTTATTCTCAGCTAACTTTACAGTAAATACTGAGCATGTCTAGACAGAGACATTCTGTTCATCATTTTAAGCTTTTATATCAGTGCTTGAAGATTTGTCAGAAAACATGCCCCAAACTAGCTTTTTATTTAAATTATAACCTTAAACTGAATTTGTTCTGGAATATACTTCTAAAATGCACATGTTTAGGATTTCACCACTGTTTTATGTATATGTATAGGACTCCATAATAAATCCACAATGCTTCCATTGCTTGAACATTAGGGAAACTTAAACAAATTGTGTTATAATTTCTTTCTAAGGGAGTTTTTACTTAAAATGTTAAATGGAGACTTCAAAAGTAAATCTTGATCTGCAAGTCCTTTTTCTGAGGTTTACTCTTCTCACTAGAGAAGTCTAAGTCCTAGGAGCTGTAATTCTGCACAGGCTTATACCCTCACATTTGTCTAAGAAAAAAACATGTGCTTAATTTTGCAAGTTCTTAAAAAATACACCTTGGTTATCAAGTTTTAATAACATTTTATTATTTATTTCAGAATTCTATATAGTGTTTCTGATCATCTTCACCCCATTTATAACTTGTCCCACATCCCCCACTTCCCTACTTATCCAACTTCCAGTATTATTTCTATAACTCATTGAGTCCAGTTTGTTTTGCCCAACTAATCATAGAAATAGGGACTGTCATCTGGTTGCCCTACCAGAAACACAGCATTAAAGAAAACTGATGTGTTCTTTCCAATAGCTTCTTAGTTAGAAGTGAAATTTCTGTCATACTTCCCCATTTTATGCTGCTATTGTATCTGGCTTGAGATTACAGAAGTCTTGTTTGTGTTGACCCAGTCACTGCAAGTTCGTATGTCCAGCTGTCAAGTTGTGTCCAAAAAACTCTTTCCTTAAAATACTTCACCAATTCTAACTCTTATAATACTTCTGTGAAGATCCCTGATCTTTTAGGTATATTATATGTATGTTCTACTTAGGATTGAGTAATATTCAGTTTCATAATTCTCTACCCAGTGATCAATTAAGGGCATCCACATGAATTTACATCTACTAACTGCAATAAGAATCTTCTCTGAAAACTCTTGGGAGATGCACTGATCTGTGTTTAGCAATAAGTCAGTATGAATTACTTTGATACTATGCCCATTTAGCAGAATAGTAGTAGTAGGTCTTTTCTTAAAGTCTATGACCCTTCTGGGCACATTCTTGACACAGTTAACCAAGCCAGATATAAGTGCCATTTTATAGAATGTACCTTATGTCTAACCAAGCCAGATAAAAAATCCAATTTATTGAATGTAACTTACGTACAACAATAAAATAGTTGGTTAATTCCATAATATTCCTGGCTCTATTGTACCTGTGGACACATATTGCCAGGTCATTAATTATTGTAATTTGCAGGGCTCACAAAAAGGTAAAATTGATTATTACATTTTTCTTCCAGTGGAATAAGTGGAATCTTCCATTATGATGAAAGCAAGCAAATAAGGATGAAGCCTCGATGTATGAGCTTGTTTTCTCCATGTTCTATGACTTAAAATAAGGTGTCTTTGGCAATGGGGTCATATCAAGTTTTGGAAGGAAACCATTTTCAACAGACTATAATGTTTAGGGTTGATGGGATTGCATTGTCCAACAACTTAAGGAGCAGTAACCCATGTTTTGAGTTGGGGATTTTATATCCTAACATGTGTAGCTATTTGGAGTATTATCTTCCCATTATAGGATGATGTGGGATTCCCCTCTATATGCTGTGGATACAATTGGTTAATAAAGAAACTTGGCCTGATAGGGTAGAGTAGAGCTAGGTGGAGAAAACTAAACTGAATGCTGGGAGGAAGATGGCAAAGTCACCAAGAAGTCATGTAACACTGCTGGAGACAGACACCAGAATTTACCCGGTGATACACAGCCTCATGGCAATACACAGATTAATATAGATGGGTTAGTTTAGGATATAAATTAGCCAGGAATATGCTTAAGCTATTGGCCAAAAATATTGCAAATAATATGGTTTCTGTGTGGTTATTTCAAGGCTGAGCAGCTGGGAACAAACAAGCAGCCTTCTTATTATAAGAGGATAATATCATTTAAACTTTTTTATATGCAAAACTATGTATTTTTATTGAACTTTATATAGTGGTATAATTCCATATGACTTATTTCAAATGCTTTTAGTGTTAGTTATCCCTTAAAAGATCCTTTCTTTTCCCAATCACCCCATACTAGTTTCCTAACCTCTGTGGGTATTCCAAATGAAACACACATCTAAAATTTTAAAACTAACATTCAATGTGAGAGAAAATGTGCAATGTTTGTCATTCTATGTCTGGATTATCTCACTCAGGGTGGTTGTTTCCAGGTTGTGTGGCCTTTTGAATTAAGGAAGGAGACAATAAGAAGGTCATAGTCATTTCTCTGCAACTCCTCTGATCAATCAGATTTTAATTCCATATCTGACTTCTGAGTTTTTATCAATAAAATAATTTACATAATTATTACATTTAGTATCCAACATGTGGCATTATTAAACCATACCAAGGAGGTGAACCCACCCCCTCTCTGATACTGTCATGGATAGCTAGCAGAGTCTGTCCCCAAAAGCCCTCTGTGTGAGTCCAGCATTTTTCCATTATAGTCTTTCTATATCTGCCTTTTGCTGCTGCTGCTCCCCGCCACAAATGATGCAGGAGTTAGCCATCCACCATCAGCCCATGCTGTCACTTTGTGCCAAGTGGGCTTTCCCTGGACCCTACCTAGGCTCTAAACCAGTTTAACTAGGCCACCTTGACACCCAATCAGACTCTGCTGCAACTACACAGCTGGCAAGGGGTCTAGCCATGCACCACCTACATCTCTGCCCAGTGGTACTGAGCAACTACAGCAAACTGCACTCCATCCCCACCCCCAGGTGAGTACCACCAACTGGTGGATGGCAGTAATGATTTTATTTTTCAAGACTATTTCTTTGTGTAACAACCCTAGCTGTCCTGAAACTACCTCTTTAAACCAGGCTTGCCTAGAACTCACAGAGCTCTGCCTGCCTCTGCCTCATGAGTGCTGGGACTAAAGGTGTGTACTATCACTGTCCTGCATACCTAGCAAATCTTAAAGGTGGAATTAGGTTTTATTTTAAAAGGGGAAAATCTTTTCCAATGTTAAGAATCAGAAATAACACAATGCAGGGAGTTAGGACCCTGTATAGTGCCACTATTGATGGCTTTCAAATGGGGATAAACCACTTAGCTGAGATTGACATAATAGCAATTGTAATTGCTATCTGATTGTTAATTCATATTTTAAACTTAAAAAAGTGGTTGGGTAACTGTGCCAAATATAATAATTTGACTGATCAGATACAAGTTTTAGAAAGACCTACTAAAGAAAGAAAAATATTCAGACACAGACAGAGGAATTTAGAGAAGAAACAAATGCATCATTGCATTATGAAATTGAAGAGAAGCAACCCAAGGTTGTTAGGAAACCAATTATAGTTTAATCAGCTACCATACAAAAATGGTCACCAGATGATAGGCATCCCCAAGGCTAAGCAGAAGTTGATTGGAACCCTATAGAAGTTTAAGATTTGAAGAAATTTTAAAGAAATAATTATTTCATATGGTATACATTGACCTTATGTGAAGCAGGTGTTAAATTCGTTGGCAACTCAGAACAGAATTATGCCAAAAGACTGGAAATTTAGCTACAGCAATATTGGAAACTGGTTCTCAGTTTCAATGGAAAATATGATAGAAAAAGAAAGGTAGGGTTATAGAAAAAAAAAGGGAGGGTTAGAGCTATGAAAATTTCACAAGATCAGCTTCTCAGTGAAGGCCACTGTGCTGATTTGCAAAGACAGTTTAGATTTGAAGAACATACCTTGGTGCTATACCTTACAGCAGCTTTGAATGCTTGGGGTAGGGTTGAAGAATTGGGAAAAAGGACTGAGTTATTTATTAAAATTGTACAAGGCCCAAAAGATAGATACCTTCACTGTTTTATTTTTTTTAACAAAGCCTTCACCTTTGATTTCAGGTGTAAATAGAATGATATCAGATCCAGAAGTTAAATAAATATTTATCTAATCTTTGGCTTTTAAAAATGCTAATTCAGAATATAAAAGAATGGTTTAGGTCTTTTTTGATGTTATACATGTATTTATATATTTAACAAGTTTGTGTACTTGACAGAACTCCAGCATAACAGCCCATAACATCTAGAAACACCTGAGTCAAGTCCAAAGCAGGTAGAGCACAGGCTCCATTAAGGTGATTGAGGATCTGAATCCCATACAGGCTTAAGGCTGAAAACCAGTGTTCTGAAGGGTTCCCACTTAAGAAAAGGCTATACAAACCTTTATTTTAACATTTAAAAGAAAACTACATATTCATTCCAACAGCTTTCCCAGGCCTGGCGGCCCAATAAGTTACACACACACTCAGGCACTTGAAGGCTACGGACACAGGTGATCACTGCGGAGGTGGCCAGAGTGAGAACTTTCCCACAGTGAGACCCCACAAGGACACTTTGGAGTCACAGGCCATGGGAACTGCTGCAGTGGAACCTTCCTCCAGGTTACTGAGCCAGGAGAAGCAGCATGGTTCTTGGGGCTCAGGTGGGACTGCCTGCTCAGCAGGGTCTAACGGGGGCAGTGATGATGCTCCCACAGGTCTACCGGGGGTAGTGAGGATGCTCCTGCAGGTCTTGACGGAGCATTTCTCACAGCTGCACAGTGAACATAGCTCCGAATTCTCTAAGACGATTTGCTAGTTAGCTCTGTGTTTTTTTGACTGGCTGAAGACTTTGAGGAATTAGCTGTAATCCAGCGGTGCTCAAGGACCCCCGCTAGTGTTAGCCTCTGGCTTGCACTGTGCTCTAACAGTCTTGAAATGAGGTCCCTGGCTCCTTCAGTCACAAACTCAGGGAATGTGAATTCAACCGGTGATATCCTTCTGTAGGTCTCCTGGTAGCTCTGCACCTCAAAGGGGGGCATCCCAACTAGGAACTCATAGCAGAGGACACCCAGGCTCCAGAGG
>JAQHUG010000181.1:900238-916394 GCA_028555095.1 Dicrostonyx torquatus
CAGATAAAGATGCAAGACAATCTTACACCAGTTTGATTAAAAAGGGGGTCATTTATTGGAGGGGATAAAACTTACAGATCAATGTCCCAAACCACAGTCCTCTGGTCGCAAACAGGAAACAGAGCCTAGCAGTCAGAACAAGAGCCGGAAGCAAGAGAGCGAGGGGAGTGCTGCCCCCGCTTTTTCAAAATGAAACCATGCCCCAGTAGGCTGGTATCTCAAAAGCCATTGGCTGAAGGCAAGAGAGCTCCAGCAGCAAACTGAAATGGAAGGATTAAATATAGAGGGAATGGAAAAGGGAGGATTAAGTATGGATAGGGATATGTAAAACTAAGGACCATTTGAAGGGTCATATAGAAGCCTAATTCAGTAGAAGCTTCTTAAAAGATATACATATGTGAAAGAAATCAAAATAGAATCACCAAATAACAGGGAATAAAAGCTTTAATTAGACATTTTTCTTCTCCAAATTAAATATCCAGGACCAGGAATAGGTTACATTTAGTTGGGTAAGTTGTTGGTCAAAATGAACCCATGGAAACTCCCAAGTAACTCAGGCTATTGCCAAAGCTATTATTGGTTGATCTCCCTCAAACGATGGTAAAACACTATTGTTGAAGAAAACAGCCATATATCTCCTTGAACATGGAGATGTTGAGCTGGTGAGTAACTAAAGCCATCACCCTTACTAACTACTGTTTATGGTACTGGAAGGTACTCTGCATCCTATCAGGGTAAAAGGTAAGTGACAACCAGCCTGTAACCTTTCTTTAAGCGGTTACCTGTCAACATGATATGCTGGTGTAAAAGTTACACAAACATTGTAGGAAAAATCAATCACTATTTGATTTGATTTAGAGCCTGTTCTGTGAGAGGAAACCCATGGCCAAGAATCTAAAACTAGATAGGCCTAGAGGAAAATCATAAATTATTGTTCACATAGCAATTAAATGATTCCCAATGACATTCTGCTGTATCCATAGTTCAATGTCTCACACAGACATCATCAAAGAAACTTCATCCTCCAGCAGACAGTAACTAATACAGAGACCAATAACTGATCAATGTGCAGAGAGTGACAGATTTTGGAACATGCCACCTTTAATGGAATGTGTTCATCAAATCCACTCCCCATTAAGGCTCAGAGGACTTTGGGGAAGAGGAAATGAAAGGACTGTAAGAATCAAAGGGGATGAATAGCATCAAGGAATCTGTCTTCCAGACATAACAGAATTGGTGCATGTGTGAACACACATAAACTATAACATTATGCATAGATCCTGCACAATCCAAAGCAGATAGGGTCCTAGCACTGCATTGGGGAAGCAAACACAACTCCATCCCCAACCAAGAACTTATTTCCAGTGAACAACTACTCACAAAACAAAAATTACCTCCAAGGAATTTTTACTTAGATAAAATATACAGTTCAGGGCAGGCTCTATGTCCAGCAGTAGACGACCAATACAAAATTAATTCAAGGGTATTTCTTGTAGACTTTTGTTTGTTCCACATTGCTTTGTCTGGAATTTTTCTTTTTATTTTAGCATAGTGGTCTTTTGTTTTTATGTTATGGCTTCTGATTTTTAGGTTTTATGAGTTATGTGTATATGTGCATATCTATGCTCTTTTTTGCTTTCTTTTTGTTTGCTTGGTTTTTTTTGTTTTATCTTTGTTTGTTTATCTTTTTATTTGTCATTTTGCTTTCTTAAGAGAAAAAGAAAGAAGGCATGGAGTTAAAAGGGTGGATAGTGGTGTGGACTTGGGAGGAGAGAAGGGAGAGGAAATTATGATCAGAATATATTGCATTAAAATAACTTTATTTTCATTGAAAAATAAAATAACTTAAAAATGATTTTCAATCTCATTTATGCTAATTAATTGTACTGATCAATCAATATGTTCCTATACGGTAAGAAATATCAAATTTTCAATACATATTTGGGTCATAATGGCATACATACTTATCTGTATGTATTGTTATTAGAATATATTTCTAAAAATTAAAAAATTGTCTATAACTGAAAGTCTTATATGGATGGATAATTAAATGTAATTACATTTGGACAACAATTTCATTACAGCTTATAGATGAAATATACTCCAAATGGAAATATTCATGAACCTGAAAATAAGTAAATGTTATAAAATGGTCATACAATGAAATAATACATGACAATAAAAGACATGTCTGAGTCTTGTTGCAGTGAAGTGAAATAAGAGGTCAGGCATGAGGTGGAGTCAAAGATAAATATTTATCAACTCTGTTGACAGTTTTTTTTTAGACTTTATAAATGAGAACAAGAAAATTTTTACAAAAGTATATGATAGCATTTTCTAGACATAATGAGGAGTCTTTGTTTGGATATGGGTGTACAAAGACCCTTAAGGTTGATATTTATCTGCATGTAGAAAAAAACAGTTACATATGTGCTCAAATTAAAATTATTGTTACCCTCTGATCCCTCAAAGCCATATTCTAAAACCTCCAGAAAATTTTTGAAATCACTGGTACTAGTTAAACCACACCCCACTCCCCCTACATATATATTAAATAGAAAAGGGGAGTTCTTTAGGGAGAGGAAAAGAAGTAAATGCAGAAATAGGTAAGCAAATAGAACAATAAGGATGTCTGAAAAGCCACAAAGAATCATACACTTAACTATTTGTGTAAAAATCTATAATATATAATTTCCATATATAAACATACAGACATATTTTTCATGAACTTTCTCATTTGGGTTGATGGTACTCACTCCAAGATCCAATGACCACCTAACGAAGACCCTAATATCAGACACAAAAAGGCGTTGTTTTCGTTGTCAGCTGGGGCTACTCAAAAGACTCCCAAAACTTACAACTTATTCCTATTGCCCTTGGTTATCCACCCTCACATAGACTGAAGTACCTGTTGCTAAAGATACCATAAACATCAGAAACATGTCCAAGAGACTCCTGAGATGGAACTAACCTGAATGTCGCCCTTGCTGAGGGTTAGCTTTCATTCTGCCATAAGGCATTATGAATGATTATGAAAGGAGGCAACCAAGAGTCCTGCCCACGTATAATGCCTATGGACAACATCAATGATCCACATGGCATTAAAGCCCTAAGATTATACTACTGGCATCAATTCTTTGGTAGTTACCAACAACTCCCTAATTTGACTTAAGACCCTCTTTAC
This sequence comes from Dicrostonyx torquatus, assembly GCA_028555095.1. Taxonomy (NCBI): domain Eukaryota; kingdom Metazoa; phylum Chordata; class Mammalia; order Rodentia; family Cricetidae; genus Dicrostonyx; species Dicrostonyx torquatus. The sequence goes on from JAQHUG010000181.1 coordinate 903,423, forward strand.
AAGAGGGAAACTTTGTTTGAGTAGATAGCTACTCAGTGCTAGTAAAATCATGGTTACTGGAGGAGAATCTACAATCACTAACTTACTAAACAAGCCTAATCCCTAACAATAACTTATAAACATTTGTCCTTATGCCAACATATATAGAAAGAATATATATATGCATATACATAATATACATACATACATATATATATACATACATATATATATAAATCTTCACCCATCTAGGAAACTTTTGTTTTCAACTGATGGAAACCACTATAGAAAGTCACAAGCCAATTAAAATGAAGAGTTATAAAGGCCTACCTTCAGTGGATATACATATAAAACACTTCTACGCCTAAGGTTCAGGAACATTGTGGAAGAGGGGGTCGAAAGATTATAAGAACCCAGAGGATCAGGTACTTTGTTGTGATGTGATATCTCCTAGTATTATCAGAAGTTACATTCATAAAGTCACCAATATGATTTCTAAACATGAGAGAACCAATAATACAAATAAATATGCAAGTGGACAAGTAAAAGCCCATGAGACTTCAACCCTCCACAAAGATCTAAAACCACTGAAAAAAGCAAAACTGGGGAGCTAGGAGAGGTGGCTTTCTCCAAGAAATAGAACACTACTTGGTGATCCAGTGCCAAACAATCAACCCTAAGAGCATAAATGCAAGTAAAATTATACCAAATGAGCAGGTTGTATACATATATATATATATATACACACGTATATATGTATATATATCTCCAAGAAATAGAACACTACTTGGTGATCCAGTGCCAAACAATCAACCCTAAGAGCATAAATGCAAGTAAAATTATACCAAATGAGCAGGTTGTATACATATATATATATATATACACACGTATATATGTATATATACGTGTGTGTGTATATATACATATATATACATTTATATGTGTGTATGTGTTTGTGTGTATACATGTACATATATTTATTCAAAAAATACAGAAAAAGAAGTTATTACTTTGAAGGAAAGTAGGAAGGGACATAAAGGAGGGCTGGAGGAAGGGAAAGGTAAGGGGAAAATGTAATTATACTATACTCCCAAAAATAAAAGTAAAAAAAAAAATGTTGAGAGGCAAAGAAAAAAGAATGACATTTTTGTTTCTAATTTTCACTGAGCCCATTACAAAATGACTTAATCTCTCTTGGAATATTTCAGTTTTTATTATTTAATTGGCAAATAGCAATATTGAGTATACTTGTTTTTAAATTCCAGACTCAGGTAGGTAACTTATCAATATTTTTTGAAAAGTAAATTCTATGAGTTATCCTTCTCAGTGCCTCCATAACTTCTTTGTTTCTCAGACTGTAGATGATGGGATTGAACATTGGAGTGAGGACTGTGTAGAAGACTGCAAGAGTCTTGTCCTCTGCTGGGGACCGGAGGGATCTCGGGCGTAGATAAGTGTAAGCAAATGGTGCATAGAAGAAAGTTACCACAGTGAGGTGAGTGCTACAAGTAGAATAGGCCTTCTTCCTCCCTGCCCCAGAATGCATACGGTAGACAGCAAGGAAAACACGACCATAAGAGCACACTATACCAATAAATGGAAACACAAGAAAGAGGATTGTGCTCACAAATACAGTGTACTCATAGACCCATGTGTCCATGCAAGCCAGGGTTAACATGGCAGGGACATCACAGAAGAAATGGTTGATGGCCCTGGATCGGCAGTAAGGAATGTGAAGTGCATACCCAGTGTGAGCACTGGAGTTAATGGACCCAAGCACCCAAGATCCTATTATCATCAACACACAGACTTTTTTGTTCATGCGTGTGGCATAGTGGAGAGGAAAGCAAATAGCCACATAACGGTCATAGGCCATAGAAGCCAGCAAAAGAGTTTCTGCACCCCCAAAAGTCAAGAAGAGGAAGATCTGAAATCCACACCCAATGAAGGAGATGTACTTATTACCCGACATGAAGTCTGACACCATTTTAGGGACAATGGTAGAGATGTAATTTAAGTCAATGAGAGAAAGTTGACTGAGTAAGAAATACATGGGTGTGTGGAGACGGGACTCCAGGAGGATGAGGAGGATCATGGACAGGTTGCCAATCCAAGCTGTCAGGAAGATGAGAACAATGAGAATGAAGAGGAACAGACCTGTTTGTGATGGTGGGAACAATCCCAATAAAATAAAACCTGTAAATGTTTGATTATAACTATCCATCAGTATTCATTTAGACTCTCTTAGAAGCATATGCAATAATGTTACATAAAAGACAATAAAATAATTCGACTCATGATTTCACCAGACTTTCATTGCTCATAACTGCTAAGCAGAGAATAGTGCACTTGGAATCATCTTCTAACTCATATATAAATCTAGAGTAAACAACATATATTAACAAAATAGCTTTCTGAAACCTGAGAATCTATAATATTTCCATAATGCCCTCATTAGAAAATAGGTATTTTTATTCCTAAAAAAATGAGATGGCATGAACATGAGATTTCATAGTGCAATTTTGGAACCACTGTAAATGCCTAAAATACAGGCCCATAATTGAATACATTTTCCTTCCATTCAGGATGAGACTTTTTTGTCATACTCTGGACCTAAGATACATACAAAGATGTAACAGTTAATAAGATCATTCAAAAATACATTTCTTTCATATGCTCACTTTTCACATTAATGAAAACCAAGAACTTTCAAAACTCGGGTTCAGTTATTATTTTAAAAATCTATACAAAATGCTTATTAACAAATGCCAACTACACAAGCCCATCTTTTTCCTTCTTATTCAGTCACATTTGGAACACTCTAGACCCTGTCTGTGGGTATATGCATATCACATTCATTCCACCAAAAAGACAAGTATTGCTGTCCCTTCTCAGAAACTCACAAGCACTTTGCTTTTTCTTCATTCCTTATTTTCCTCTCTGTTATCTAGAATGTAAGGTGGAAATTTAAACACACACACATTTATGAATTTTCTATCTCAGAACTACCTGGAATGAAAAGGAAATAATGATATGCATTCATAAATACTTCATACAAAGCAGAGGGATAGCTACAAAAGAGGACTCAGGACCTTTCAGAGTTTGTTTCAGGCTTGTTAATGGAGTAGAATCATGCCGCTAAATGATGGGAGGGAGAAAGAATCCTGAGTCTTCAGAATGAGCATGAGCATGGCTGTTCTTCTCCGCCAGTAATGCAGTCTGCAGACGGCTTAGCACACTGCGCCCAAAAAATGTATAAATATGTCTGTCTGTGCTAGGGCCAATGAATGTAAGTCTGGAAATCTGTAAACTGAAGAGGAAGATATACCAATTAAGAATATACAAACATATACACATATAAACACTCAAACACATATATAGGATAAGTTAGAAATGATGGGGAAATTGATGGTTTTCATCAGAAAAATCAGCATCTTCAGAGGAACATGGACAGGTTTCAGTTCATAGCTCAGACATCATTGATTTTAAAGGAATGACAGATGTTGGGGGAAAAAATCCTGAAACTAAAATGAGCAGGGCTGATCAAATATAGTCAAGAAAATTTCTAAAGTAAATTGGAAGACATTTTAAAAATGAAGTTTAGAAAAGGAGTATTAAACTTGGATTATTTATGCATATTCACAAGCATTCCAAAAACTGCTTAATGCAAAATAATTATGGGTTGAAATTATCAAATTACAGAACACTTCCTCAGAACTGAAATGTATGGCTCTATTGTTTAAATACCATACATGTTATTTAGAAATGTAAAGACAAAATTATATTTTGAAAATAAAATTATTTATTAAGCAAAGCAGTCTCTTGAGAAACCAGAAGGTTTTCTCAAAAAATCACTTTAACTTTCAGAATAAACTATGGGATAGGTATCTATAAGGGTATTAAAAAAAAACAAGCCATGAGGGGAAGTGAAGTAACTGCACCCAAATACCTACTGGCTTTGCAGTGATGCTGTGGGTTGTACATACTACCAATGTATTCTCATATGGGAAATGTCAATATCTTTTAGAAGATAGAACAAAGATGTCAGCCTCCAACAAACACAAAGAAAGTTTTGGCTATGTTAGGATGGAAGAGGGAGAGAAGGGTGTGATATGCAGAAATGCTTACTGTCTACCTGCTCTTCACAAACAAATGTGTGACTTAAAATATCACAGAAGTGAAAGGGTGAAATATTGACCTGAGCAGCAACTGCAGCAGCTATGCTACTGTCTTACCTTTTGGGCTGTAACTGCTATAACATAACAATTTTCCAGACATAATCATTTCAAAGCACTAATACTATTGCATACAGGAAGCCTGAAGTAAATTGTGAGAAGCAAGGTGTAACCTTTGAGACTGTGCTAAACAAAGGAGTCTCAAGTGGCTACTGAAAACAAGTGAAATTCTGAGAAAGCAGATATTTTATACAGTCGTTGTTGGATTCATCATAAGATGAACATCCCAGAATGACATTAGAGTATGCTGTTTATATTGATATTTTAAGTGACTGATTGAAATATAATGTTCATAATTACCAATGTGATTAACATTGTGACTGACACCACTTGTGCTTTCTACAGGGTTTAACAATGTTCCCACAAGTCACTTTAAGGCTAAGATGAGAATCACAAAAAAAAAATAATGACTGATATATAAGTTCATTGATGAGACACCTCCCAACTGTCAAGGAAATTATTTCAATCAACTGTGTTTCTTTGTTTTTCTGTGACAATAGTGAACAAGGTTACATTGTTTAAAGGAAAGTTGCACCTCACAGGAAATTGTTTTCAGCCACTGAATACTTGTTTCAAAGGTAAAAAATGAAGATAATATTTTTGCTTACATGACAAATCAAACTGTGTTACCTTCTTTCTTTCTCAAGGTGAAATAGCAATAATTCATTTCTTTAGAAATTATTTGAATAGATTTTAACTTGTCTTGATTCCCCTAACAATGAGGCGTCATGGCACATTACATGGGGAAAAAATCAATCAGACAAGAGTGACAAGAACATTATAGGGAACTGAAGTAACAACCCCAATGAAGCAAAAGACCTGTGTGTAAAAATATAGATAACCCACACTTGCCAGTGTCCAGATACCTGCCTGAATAAACTGTCTGCATATATTGATTTAGTATTAGAAAATACACTCCACATTGTGTTTTTGTTTAATCTTGATCTTTTAACCTATAAGATAATGTAACCACTATTGCTTTTATTTGAGACAAGATATTACTATGTACCCTTGGCTAGCCTAGAATTTTGTCATGTAGACCAGGATTGTCTACTTAAAATTCACAGAGATCCCCCTGTCTCTGCCTCCTAAGTCTTAGGATTAGAAGCATGTGCTACCTTTCCTGGTAACCACTAGCATAGAAAATAAAATCAAGTTAAGAAATTTAAAGCATATTTGCTTTGGTCTCTTTTCTGGAACTTAGAGAAGACAAATCAGGCACAAACATAGATATTACAGAACAGTTCATCTTTTGCTAGAAACACTGTCTTATTCCTCATATATCTTGAGATAATATTTATGAAGCAAGAAAACAATTGACAGGTTATATTTGTGAATATATGGAGAAAGGGGGATACTTATTCATTGCCAGTCGCAGTGCAAGCTAACATAGCACCTATGAAAATCAGTGTGAAGCTTCATCAAAAAGTTGAAAGATCAATCTACTATAAGATCTAGCTGTACTGTCCTTAGGCATGTATCCAAAGAACTCTATATCATACAGATTCTTGCTAATCCATGTTAATTTATGTTCTATTCATAATAACCAGACCTTATAAACATTCTTGTTGTCCAGCAACAGTTGAATGGATAATGAAAATATGATCCAGTTATTCAATGAAATATTATTCAGCTATTAAGAAAAATAAAATTTGCAAGGCCATGGATAAACCTTGAAAGATATCATCCTGAATGAGGTTACCCAGACCCCAAATATCAATGTTACATGTTTTCTCTAATGTAGGTATTAGATAATAAGCTTTAGATACTGACAAATGCCTTTTTAAATACCTCAAACTTTAGTAATTTAGACAAACTTTATTGAAAGCCAAAAATGCTACAGTTCCATGAATTCAACAGGCAAGAATACCCATTTTTCCAATACTTGTATTCACTTAAAAAATCTGATGATAAAGCTTTCCTTCAATTAGTCATATAATTATAGAAAATATGCATTTTAGATACACTTTTCCTGTTAAAGAAGCAAGCCTGATTTGTGCAGTTTAAAGTTAAACTGCATAGTACTTGTGGGCCCTTTGGAGGGGCCTGTGGTATTTACTCATTAAGGTATTCCTTTATTGCAAGTTTTCTAGGACTCTTCCTTTTCATTATTTTAATGTAGATGACCAAGTAAGCTGCTTTTAGTGCACTTTAACTGATGGCTGCAGTTTTTTATAATTTTATGAACGAAGACCACATTTGCTCTTCTAGAGGCTTTATAAGGAACTTAGGATGATACCTTTAAATACATTAGCCTCAAAATAATCTCCATCATCATTCACATAAACTTGAGCCATTGTCTCTCATCTAGTCTCTAAGATATCCTAAAGAACCATAGCCAGAAGAGAGCCTATAAGCCAAGAGATGTCCATCCTTCCTGAGAACAAAGCCAATTCATTTTTCTCCCATAAGATTGACATTACTATAATTCTTCAGATGCTGTCTTTTGTGGGACAGGATATCATTCAGCCCAGGCTAGCTTCAAACTTACCATGTAGTTGAGGATGCATTAAAGTTGGGGCTACCCCTGCATTCATCTCCTGGGATGCGATATGCCACTGGAATGGACTTTATGACTTATTTTTCATACCTGACATACATATATCTGTAAGTCCATAGATAAGATTTCCTTTATTTTCAATCATGTGAACTTTTAGTATTAAGAAATACTTTCCACAGAATCCAAATCAAATGACCTGCATGAGTAATCCTGGGAGTATAGACAAGCATTCTTCCCAACAGTGCCCTCCCATTGAAAAAAAAATACCTGAGAGTCCTCATTTCTTAAGCATTTTCACAATATATTATATAAAAGAAAATAATGTGCAGTCTCTTGTGTTATTTTAGTATTTCTTTTATATTATTCAAACAACTACAAATTTTGATTATTTAAAAGAAAATACACAATGAGAACTATAATTCTTTTAATTAAAAGTCTTAAAACAAGACCTACAGATGTGCTTCCAAATCACATATCTCTACTCACTGTGTTTGAGGTTGGTATTCAATACTTTGAAATCTTAAAATGATGAATTAACATCCATAGAGAGTTAGATACTACATAAGTATATAGCACTTTGATGGCAATAACACGTCCTCTGAATTTTAGTCAGATTGGAGGATGATTTATAGAGCTGCATTTTTTTTGAGACAGGGTTTCTCTGTGTCTTTGGAGCCTGTCCTAGAGCTAGCTCTTGTAGCCCAGGCTGTCCCCGAACTCAGAGATCCACCTGCCCCTGCCTCCAGAGTGCTGGGATTAACGGCGTGTGCCACCACCAGCCAGCGAGAGCTGCATCTTTATACCAGATTGTTGTACAGAGTTTTGAATAAAACTCAACAAAGTTTTACCTTGTTGGATTTTTAATATTAATTTTGGATCTTTGTAATTTATGAGTAAGATTTAAAAAAATAAGTTATTGGAAGATTACATAAAATAATCCACAAAGAATTCATGCAGAAAATCTTAGGCAGATTAACACCCACATATTTGTCACCACTATATCATTCAGTGTTGTAATCTAATTTTTTGTGCTACTTAATTTTATAATGATACTAAAGGGTGCTAATGAATCATTATTACTTAACTGAATGTTTAATGATTACACAGAAATTAAAAGAAATAAGAAGAATTAGTAAAATTTGTGAACCATAATAAGACCCACCTTCAGTTGAATGAATGAATAATTGAAATATGTAATTTGTGATATCCCTATGAATTGCTCATAAACTTATAGTAATGTCTTAAGTTTGCAAACCATAATTTTGCTCAATAGATGATTAATTTTAGCCATTACCTTGCTATTTTAATACAGAGGATTTTATGTAAAGTAGAATTGCATTTTTATAAGAAGTTTAGATATCTTGTAAATTATAGATGAGAATGCTTTATAATTTACAGTTTGTATAAATAAAATAATGTCCAAGAAACAATAAATTTACCCTGGGAACCCTATAATCCTGAACTCATTGATAAATATTTTATATGATCCCAAGAAAGAAATCAGAAATTAAAGTTTCAATTGTTAGCAAATTGATCTTCTTAAACATGACTTCTTTATTGAATTTTGCTGAGGTCTATCAGCAGCCCACTTACACAAATCTAACTTTTCCCATCCTGGAAATTTTGTTAGAAATTAGTTCCAAAACTGTCTCTTATTTTGAAATTGCTCTCACTGTTCCCTCAGACTTCACTTAAATTTGTTTCTGAAGCTCACAATGCCTGAATGCATTACTTAACCATTTCCTAAAATGTTAACTAAGAAACTATTTTAATTCATAAAAATCCCCACAGCCAACAGGGATGATACCTATAAACCAACATGAATGTGATGACCACATGCACTTCCTGAGAACATTCTTTTTGTGGAAAACATAACTGATGTTGATGGCTCTTATTTTCCAAAATAAATAGTAGTGTTCTTGACAAAAATATGTTTTTATGAAAAATCTTTATTTGTTTAAAAACAGAAGATTCTCTAATTTTGAGGTTGTATTTGAATTCATATAAACTTTAACATACATTTTATTAACCACTACTTATAGTATCTTTATAATGGACATCATTTCAAGAACTTCATATTATTTATAATAAATGATACCATTTTTACTATAAATACAGGAAATTGTAGTTAAGACACTGGATGTATTTTTAACTTTGGTATTAATTCACATTATGTATTTTTAATCACAACAGCTTTTTCATAATTATATAGTAAGAGTTTTAAAATAGCATCACATCTCTTTTCATATATATCATATATATGTATACATATATATGATTTTGTATAATATGTTGTCTTAAACACACTCAAATTAAAAAAATCATTATTCCTTTTCCTTGGTGAAGGAAATCTTAAATATACTAAGTGCTGAACTTTATATTTGCAAAATTTCAGTCAATTCTAAAGCAAATTTCTTTCAGCATTTTCCAGAATCTAAACATAAATATGATAATAAAATATAAAAACAAGCTTAGAATACACACTGTTTTTATCTCTCCAGCATCACAGTTTTCCTTATGTCAGTACCTCACAGAGGCTCTACAATGGTTGCATAAACAAAATCACTTTTGCACACTTTAAGCCAATGAACATACTTTTCTCTCATCCTGTGCTTGGCAGCTGCTTTCTTCTGTGAAGACAGGTGCAATTATAATTCTAAGCAAACCCTAATAGATTTAAAGTCTCACAAGTCTCCCTCCCCCATCCCTATCTCTCTCGCTCTCCCCAACCGTGTGTGTGTGTGTGTGTGTGTGTGTGTGTGTGTGTTCTCGTGACAAAATCCATAGAGAGCACCATGTTGTGGGATAAGTTACTAATGAGTCAGGGATTAGGCCAGGGCCAAGAAAGGAGTTTCAGCAATTTCTAAAGATTTCTCAGTTCAACACATCTGTTACTATTATTCTAGTAGCAAAATGTCTCAGAGTTTCACAAAGTATGTGGGTTTTTTAAATATTTTCTAAATTTTCATGTTTTAACAAAACTATAATTATATAATTTCCACCCATCCAATTTGTTTTCCATGTCTCCCCACTCCCATCTCTCTTTCCCAATTCATGGAATCTTTTTAAATTGTTATATTACTCATGAATATATACATATACATATGACAGTTCATAATTATAATTACTGGATGAATGTAAAATCATATGCTGCAAAATCATCAACTACTGATATATATACACACACATATGTATATGTGTATATGTACACATATATATATATGTACACATACCATGGCCAATTAATCTGGATGGTGATCACTTTGTTTGTATACAGCTGTGGTTAACGTGAATATTACCCTTGTGATACCAACAGGTATATAAAAATATTATCAACAATAGCACAGAGAATGGTAAATCATAAGAAATGTTAATAAACTTTATTGAGTAAACTGTGCCATGCATCATCTTTTGTATCATTAAAGCTATTGTTATATATTATTTTTATTAGAAACCCATCCCATGACAATGGTTTATTAAGAAAAGAAAATATTGGGATGATTCTTTTTACAGTATAGTTCTAGTTCAATAATTATAGCAGGAGTTGAGAAACTTGAATGTGTTATTTGTTATGAGGCTCTATCAGCCTAATCTATGAAGCTAAAGCTATAACACCATTTTATAGCAAGCATCCAAGTTTTGCCAGCTAGGATATCAACCATTTTAGAAGCAAAGCTGATGAAGTCAAGAAAGGCAGTCTTGACACTGATGGAAAGGACCACAAACAGAAGGTAGCAACTATTGAAGCTTTATATTTGGTGACACTCAGAGTCACCATAGTTATGAACTTCAAACCAATATTAAGGATATGCTGTTGCCAACAGTCAAAATAAATGTTTTAGATATAATCAGAGACAAATTTGTTACACAATTGAGTGCAATTTCCTTATCTAACAATATTGTCCACAGAAGAATATATAGCATGTCTACTTATGTTCTTGGTCAGGTAATCAAGGAAATTAAATATGCTCCACTTCCAATGTATAGTATCCAGTTCAGTGAATCTACAGACATTGCAAACTGTTCACAATTACTGGTTTACAAGAGGTATATCAATGACGGCAATTTTAAAAGTGAGTTTTTTTATGTAAACCTCTTGAAGCATTGACTACTGCACATGGTATCTTTGACACAGTTGGTTCATCTGAAAGAGCAGAAGATATAATAGAGAAAGGTTTGTGGTCTTTGCACAGATGATGCTCCAGCTATACTAGAATGTCCGTCTGAATTTCAATGTTTGGTACTGAATGAGTCACCCACAGTCATCAGAACTCACTGTATGATTCATCGGCAAATATTAGCCATGAAGAAGTTGGCCACAAAAATTACAAGAAGAAATTAAAATCATTATAAATTCTGTCAATTTTGTAAAGGCAAATACTTTAAACTGTCAACTGCTTTTGCAACTATGCAATGAGTTGGATGAGGTAGCTGACTATTTTGCTTCACTGTGCAGGCTCTGTGGAACCACCAGGCATAGGTTGGACCTGGCAAAATGCTGTTGGAAATGGAACCAATTTGACTCCCTGGAGCTCACAAGAACAATCCAAACTATTTGAGGCGTGTTGCTTTCTTAGAATTATGATGAGGTCACCAACCAAGATAGAGGACAGCCACATGGCTGATGATTAAAGCATGCTTTTCTAAGCAATAGTTACATGCACATATACACAAAGTTGAATACAAGTTATATATATATATATATATATACACACATAGATAATTAAACCCAGCATACATATACATATATAGGGTTTAATCTAAAATCACATGCATGCATGCACAAGCACACACATACATAAAGAGATACAGAAACAGACAGACAGAGAAAGGAGAGACAGAGACAAAGAAAGAGAGATACACACATATTAAATAGGAGTTGAGTAAAGGGAGAACCAGTGTGTGCTGAGCAAGAGGAATATGGCTTCTCCATCTGACCCACATATTGCAGCAAACAGATATGACATTTTGAAAGGAAGAACAGATAGACGTAAGCAGGTCTTGAACCAAAGAAAAAGAAAGTATGTGAATAATTCTTACTCAGTTTTCCAACTGTCTGGTTCAGAAAATTCTGAGGCCAATCTCACATCTAGGGGAATGGTCAGAGGTAGGTAGCCCCACCAGACACCCAATTTTTGGTACTGAATGGAAGGCAAAGCTGTTGGTGAATGACAAAGCAGATGTGTTGCAGGTGGAAGAGAGTGGATCAGGAAGAAGTTTTGATGCAGATAGAATAGAGTGGATCTATTGCAGGTTGAGATATGTTAAGGTGAGACATTCAGACTTGTTGAGATGATTTCTAGCCATTCAGAGATCTCTAGAGTTGAAATTACCATGGGTTATCGAACATATTGAGGTGGTGTTTTCAACAATGAAGCTGCATTTTATTTATTCCTTCCCCTCACTCATATTCTTGGATTAATACCAATAAACTCATTACTTCCACAACTTCGGCTTTGGTGAAAATATTCATATGCCATCAATTCCCTGTCTGTGGTGCATAGACATGTGTTGATCTCCCAGTGGAAAATATCACATAGTACCTATGTGTACTACAGATATTAACATGCTGTCTTGTTCTGATATGGAGAACATATTTTAGTTTTAAAATGTACTCTTGTCTAACTCTTACATCTTGATTTAACCCATTTCTATTAATCTGTGTTCACCACGAAGTCATGGCTTACCGGGAAAGATTTAGCATGTCTGACCTGGTGTATCCATGGCAGCTCTCTGACTCTGCTTTCTTCCTCTCAGAATTCAGTTCTGTCTTCTCTGCCTACCTAAGTTCTGCCCTATCAGGCCAAGCAGTTTCTTTATTGATTAACAAATGAAAGCAACACATAAACAGAAGGACTTCCTACATCATTTCCCCTTTTCTGTTTAAAAAGGAAAGGAAGGCTTTAACTTGGACATAGTAAAATTAACAAAACAGTTATCAAGCAAGAATTACAGTTATAATATTTATATCTATTTTATCTTTTATAATAACAAAGGAAAACTATAAATATAACTATCCATTCTTCAACTCCATCAAAAGCTCCAGAAGGATATAATATTACCTAAGTAAACAGGAAGTGCATTGTAAGCAACTTCCAAAACTCTAGAAATGACAGAGACATCTCACTGCCTGGACAGGTTACCCAAAGTTCTTCTGTACCATTGGCTACAGGCTCATAGTATCCAGCAGACATTTCCATGAAGCAAGAAATTTTAAAGACAGTTCAATCACTTTCTTCTGTGTCCTGCAGAGTGTCT
>JAQHUG010000181.1:976912-990918 GCA_028555095.1 Dicrostonyx torquatus
GGGTTTGGGATATCTCGCTAAGGATGGAGTTTTCTATTTCCATCCATTTGCATGCAAAATTCAAGATGTCATTATTTTTTTCCGCTTAGTAGTATTCTAATGTGTATATATTCCACACTTTCTGGATCCATTCTTCCATTGAAGGTAGTTCTACCAATAAATGAGCATAAAATGATTTTCCATTTTCTAGTGTCTATCTCATTCATCGAAGGTTTACAGTTTTGATTGTAGAGGTCCTTCACTTCCATAGGCAAATTCACAATATTATGTACATTTGTATTTATTGTATATATACATATACACACACAATTTAGGGCTTTCCATTTAACTTTTAATTTCTCCTAGTAATAGTGTGTATTTACTTTTTTGCTAGTATATTTTACATGCTTTCTACTGAAATGCACTCATTAATATAAGGGCAGGAAATTACAAGGAAAAAAGTTGAAAATTCTACATTAATGATGGGCTATGGTGGTGTATGCCTTGATCCCCAGCACTCGGGATGCAGAGGTAGGTAGATCTCCATGAGTTCAAGGCTAGCCTGGTCTACAAAGTGAGTTTAAGGCCAGGGCTGTTAAACAGAAAAAAAAACCTGTCTCAGAAAAAAAAATTTGCATTGAGATCTCAAAATTTTATTAAAAGTGTAATTGATGATATAGCTATATCTTCAAGCATTTGGAGTTCAATTATTATAAGGTAATTTTATAGAACATTTAATGCTCTCAGTATATTTTCCAGAATATTTTTATATTTTGTGCTATATTTTCAGCCTATGCACAATATATCACAGTCAATTTCACAATAAAATAACTTGTGCTAAATTTTATGCTATTTTACCTTTTAGATTATAACATAATGATATCATCTCCCCCTTCCCTCTCCTCCTTCCAAATTATCTTATATACCTCTCCTTACTCTCATTCAAATGCCTGGCTCTATTTTTCTTTTTTTATTAACTTCTTGTCCTTTACATACCAAACACAGTTTTCCCTCCCACCTTGCCTCCCTCTCCCTCCTCCTAACTCCCATCCACCCACTTACTCCTCCTCATCTCCATTCAGAAAGGGGTATGACTTCTACAGACTTGAACATAGCAAACATTGCACAGCAAGTTGTTGAGGTACGATCGAGCTTTCAGGTTCTTTTTTCATTATATGTTGTTCCTTGCTAAAATGTTTTTGTTTCTTTGTTTTGATTTTTCTCAAGCAAATTGTTATCGATAAAAATAGATTTTTCCTGATGTTATTTGTAATCATATTCCCTGTAATCATATTGACAATAGTTTCACTGTAACATAGGTGCTTCTGTAATCATTCTGCATACTGAGAGTTTTCATACAGAAAAGGTGTTTAGGCTCAGACAGAGTCTAGCCAGCTAGAGTCCTCAAGGTCCTGGCTGGTGAGAAGACAGCCATGGGCATGCCCTGATGTGGTGAAGAAATGGGAGAAACAGAGAAGCAGAATGGTTCATGTGCTGTCGAAAATGCAGAAAGGAAGAAATAAAGACAGTGAGGAGTGAGGACAGTCAGGAGCGGGCAGATGTTGGAGGCCTGTTTGTCACCTGGGGCCATGGTGAAGGCAGTGAGGAGTAGACTGAGGAGGAGGTATGCTTGACACCTGGGACATGCTGCTGCCAGTGGCCATGTCTGAGTCGTTGGTCCTACATTAGCTAGGATTTGTGTTAATATCCATGGCTCCTGTTGCTGTCAGTTGCCATGCTGATTTCAGGGGGCTGGGCCACATACTGGGGTCATATTTGGGTCCAGAAGCCATGCTGCTACTGGGCCTATACCAATCTGGGTGACTGTTGCAGCCACCTGGGGCCACGGTGACAACCATGCTTAGGCTGCTGCCAAGGACTATGTCTGGTGGCCTACTATAAACAAGGTCTATGTTGATGCCCTGTCCCATGGTGTCAATCAAAGACCACATGAAGCCGGGGGTATGGGCTACAACCTGTGGCCTTTTTGGTGTCCAGGGGCCATGCTACTGAGAGCCATCCTGATCTGGGTGGCCAGGGCTAACACTTGGAGCTAAGATGTCAACCAAGCCAAACTGCAGCCTGGGGCTTTGTCTGGGTCTGAAGCCCAGCTGTATCTGTTGAAGTCTGTGGCCCATGGTGCCACTAGGGCCTAAATAGAAGTCCAGGATCTCAAATAGAGCCTATTGTTGGTTGGAGACTGGAGGCACACCACAGCGGAGGCCATACAGATATGAATGGCCTATGTTGCCACCTGGTACCATGGTGTCATCTGAGTCCAGGCTGCTGCCAAGGGATGGGTGTAGGTCCAGGGTCTGGATTGATGTATGTGGCTCCTGTTGCCACCCTGCTCCCACGAGAATGCCCAGGGTCAGATCCTCCACCTGAGTCCAGGTTGGTATCTGATAGCCAGGATGTATCCAGATCAGAGTGACTTGTTCTGCTACAGAATGTCATGGTGACATCCAGGCCAGAGCAGCTGAGGGCCATATCGGGGTCCATGGCTTTACTGAAGCCAGGGTATGTGCTGATCTCCAATGGACCTGTAACCACGGAAGGCTGTGAAGACACCTGAGATCAAGGGCCATATTGATGTCTCAGGTCCATACTGCCACTGGGGCAATGGTGACACCCATACCCATCTGCTGCTAAGAACCATGTAGGCATCAATGGTCCTACTGGGGCTGGGGTCTGTTCTAAAATCTGGGTCCTGCATTGCCACCAAAGGTCACACAGAGGCAGAGGGTTGGGATTGCAAACTGAGGCCTTAGTGGTGTCCATGGGCCAAATGACCACCAGAACCATTCCTACCTGAGTGACCATTCCTTCCACCAAGAATACCGCGCCAGCGCAGCTCGGATGCCGAGTCCTGCGGAGGGTGTCTGGATTGAAGCAATACACAGAGTCCTTCTTATGGTGGAACAGGTGCTGTATTAACTTGCAGCCCTGGTTTTATACCCTAGCACCAAAAGGGGAGGAAGAACGCAGAGGAGGAGGCAGAGCCCACAGAGGTTCATTGTGTACCAGTAAGCACAGAGGATACTTTCCGTCACAAACATGTTTTCTTTGCACAAACATGATTTTCTCTGCAGTTAGGCACTCAGCAGGGAGTTAGGGAGGCTATGTTCAGGGCTAGCTTTCCCACACAAGAACAAGAAGATGTCATCCTTGCCCAAACTGCTTCCAAAGGCCATTTCTGGGTCAGTGGTCCAGCTGCAGCTGGGGTCTGTATTAATGTCTTTGGCCTGTGTCACCTCAGGAGGCCTTAGGAACCATGTGAGATGAAATCATCTGAGGGCCATGCTGAGCCAGCTCTGTCCTTAACCGGCCTTGGAAAAGCTGAGCTTCCCCCTTGCTGAACACTACAGCAAGAGAGCTGGCCACTGCACTCAGGAGATATGGCTCCCACCCCTCACCATAAGTCAGTATGAACCAACCCTAAGGTTATAGATGTAGGGGAGCTAACTCCATCCCCTTTGCCGAGATGGGTGGTCCCAGTAGCCCAGAGAGACCAGTTTGTCTACCATCAAGGCTCACAAACAGGCCTTGAGTTGACCCACCCTAGCATCTACTCCATATTAGGACCTGCTGGAGCTGGTGAGAGGACTGGTCTTGAGGAATGATTTATGAAACATCTTCAGGAATTAGAGCAGCCACAGGATATCCCAGAGGCATTCTGGTGAGGATGCAGTGAGGATGATGTGCCAGAAACCAGAGGCCTTGAACCAGACAAGTTACTCACTGTAATCATTTGCCAGTAAGGCTACTGGGACAAAAGCATATACTGTAGGCACACAGGATGAATGAAGAGGTACTGGAGAGGCAGGAAAGAAGAAGAAAAGAGATTTTTCTGTTATTTTGGTTTGGTTTGGGGGTTTGTTTACTTTGTTTGCTTGCTTGCTTACTTAGTTTTGTTTTCTTTTGTAGGTGGCAGCAGGGATAAGGGAGGATATGGGGGAACTGGCAGGTGGGCAGAATCGGGTTGCATGATGTGAAACTCCCAAAGAGTCAATAAAGAAGTTAAATTTAAAAAAAAATAGAGGTTATATTGAAGACACTAAACACAGGCTTGGGTTTTAGATTCAAATCCATTCCTTAGTAACTGTGCTGCACTGGCAAGTAGTTAAGCTGTGAGCAACAAAGGGGTGTTCAGTTATAAAATTCTGATATAACTCATTAAAACAGAGAGAGTAACAAATTTTTATTAATTAAAATCAATAGTATAATTGGCAATAGTTTACCATCATTGCAAAGCATATTATACTCCAATCAAAGAGTATGAATGTTAAAAGTTCTACAAAGTGACAAGGGTTATCAAAATAAAGCAGAAAGCAGTATGAAATCAACAGAATCATAAAGCCCAAAATCCCACATGGAGGTCTTTACAGAAAAGTATATAAATACAGAGGAGGAATGTGCTGCACCCATCAATCCTAAGGACCACTCCTAACCTACAGTAGAATTATGACACCCTAAAATGGATTATGATGATTGTAGAAGATGCTACTGCAAAGACAAATTAGTGCATTTCCAGGAATTATAACTTTATATGATGTCTTCTTTTAAATTACTTATTGTCTTTTATTCATGCAACATTGGTTATTCAAAATATTGGATGCGATATGATTAAAATTTTCCTCAATTAAAATATTGTTTCTACTCTGTTGCTACAAGGAAAATAAATTAATCAGCTTTAGTATGAATATTTATTCCTTTGCATTGCTTTGAAAAATTGCTAGAATAGTTTATAGACAATATATACACACATTAACAATATTTTCAGAATCGTTTTAGATAATTTTTTGTAGCCTTATCACAGCCTAGCATGACTTTACTCTGGGGCATCTGAATATGAATATTGATATATACCTGTGCACAATTACACATTTTTCTCAAGTAACTGTATGAACGAAGCTAAGAAAGAGAGTTTATAAAAGACAAAATTTGCAAGCATTTTTCAATTCATTTTTTATTCGGAAAATTACTTTGAATGATATTTTTTACAGCCATGAGGACATCTTTATTCCTAAAGCTGTAGATTATTGGGTTGAGGCTGGGTGTCAAGATGGTGTAGAATATTGCCAGGAACTTATCCTGGCCTGGAGTGTGGTATGAGCGAGGTCTCATGTATGTGAAAATGAAGGGCCCATAGTACATTACGACTACAACCATGTGGAAGGAGCAGGTGGACAAGGACTTCTGACGAGCCCCTGATTGCATTTGAAAGATAGTGAGGAGAATTTGCACATAAGATATAGAGATGACTGAAAATGGAATCAGTAGGAATATGATGCCACTCACATAAACTCCTCGCTCATAGTGTGTTGTGTCTACACAGGACAACTTCAACATGGCAGGGACTTCACAGAAAAAGTGATCAATAGCTCTTGAGTGACAGAAAGGAAAGTGGAGTGTTAAAGATGTGTGGACTATGGAGTTAAAGATCCCCACAAGCCAGGAGCCTGCAGCCAGGAGCCCACTGGTGTTGTCCCTCATCAGCACAGGATAACGAAGTGGATGGCAGATGGCCACATATCGGTCATAGGACATGGCTGCCAGGAGAAGGCACTCACCACCTAGCATGGTGAGGGACAGAAAAATCTGGAAGCCACAACCTGCAAAGGAAATAGTTCTGCTTCCTGAAAAAAAGTCAGCGATCATTTTAGGCACAATGTTGGAAATGTGCAAGATATCCATGAAGGAGAGATGGCTGAGCAGGAAATACATTGGGGTGTGGAGTCGAGAATCCCTGTGGATTAAGAAGATGATGAGGGCATTTTCTGTTATAGTCAGAATAAAAATGAAAAATATAAATGAGAAAAACACCTGGCTTGTTTTGGAAGACGAGAACAAACCCAAAAGGATGAAGTCACTGCTGAAAGTGTGGTTCTCATGTTCCATCATGTCTTCCTAATTTACCTATAAAGAGATGGTTATTTAATTAGGAAAAAGTAGTAAAATCTTATGCTTACTTTTATATGTGTTTACATGAAAAAAATAGTTGACATATAATTTGTATTTACTATTAGGTACTTCATAGAGGGTCTCAGAGTGGGAATATTATGCTAGATATAAATTTATTTGGTCGAACAAAACATAATATTTAGTGTAGAATCAACCTTTTTATATATTTTATCTCATAGCTGCAATTACTTGCATATGCTTTTCTTAAGTCTAGTCATTTCTCAAATATACCTTTTATGTCTGCACAACACATGTAGGCTCAACTGGGTATTCCTGTTGGTTGGGTTCTCTATCAAAGTTCTGCCAGGACCCTGGGCATTGTAAAACCATTTATTAATTAACTGAAACTTAGACTTTCCTGCTGTTTTGCAGTCTTCTCCACCCTGATATTTTGGGCTAAAAAAAAACCTGGACTCAAATTATTGAAGAAAGGAACAAAGAATAACATGCATATAGATTGCCTAAATAGTTTCATGTGAAGTTTAATACAATGAAGGAAATTGTTCACAACTAGTTTTCCAAGCATTCAATATTTCTCTCAAATATTCTGTGATTAACCATCAGTGTGTATGTGTGAGGGAGAGAGAAGCGGAGACTGAGACAAAATTCTCTATATCTATATAATTCTTTTCATGAAAAGTTATTTAGAATCTTTAACTTACATAGTCTATTATTGACACAGCTAGCCTGAGAAAGTGGCCTAGTTTATCTACATGGGAAACCACATATATCATTCATTGTTCTTAACAACTGGTGATTCGGGCTGCACATAGCTTGTTACCAAACACTGTGCCACAAAAATTCACTTTGAGGAAAAGGTAGAGAGTGGAAAATTCCTGGAGACTATGGATGGAGATTGCAAGACATAATGCTACTGTAAGAACTTAAACAGCATTATCCCTTCCTGTTAAGGGGGATTGTAGGATCCCTAGAGTAGAAAGAATTCAGCATACTGGACGGGAATATCTGGGCAGCTTCTCACTAAGGTTTATACATGAATGTATTCTTGGAAAAGTAAAATGGCACTCCTGAGTCAGGCTCTGAGATGTTCAGAAGTTTATTTTGTGCCAACTGTTGGGGTGTGTGTGTGTGTGTGTGTGTGTGTGTGTGTGTGTGTGCGCGCGCGCGCGCGTGTATGCCTCTAGAAGGTATGGTCTAGCAACATACAATCACAGCAGAGTTACCATGTATCTACACATTTTAATGTCAGTCAGATTTAACAAAAATCATATATCTCACAGTGTCATAATGCTGGGTACTGAGTTACTACACTAACTCCCCTTCAACAGCCTTCTCCAGAAATCCCATGAATGAGCATTTATAACACTTGAGCTCATGGATTGATAATGGTACCCTTTTGAGCAGTTAGAAAAGCTCCAAATCTTCTTACCTCTGTCCTCTTCTACACATCTATACACAAGTCATTCTTCTGCAACTTTCACCTCTGTAAACAGTGTTCATGTAGTATGCACTCTCAGACCCTATTACCTATTTTCAGAAATGGCAGTTCTAAACACACACTCTTCCCTTTTCTTTCTGTTGAAAAGGTTTACACAGATTCAGCACTACACATATAATCCTGTGTTTCTCATTCTTCCTGAACCCAGTAGAATGTGATTAACTGATGCAGTTCTCCAGCTATAGTCCAGGAGGGTGGGAACTAAAAGAACCTACCTTTCTCACTCCCTTATAGTATGTTCCAGCACACTATTATGCATTCAAATGAAAGGATTATAGGAGCATAAAACTGTGAATTCACTCCCCAGCAAATAAATACATTCTCAATCGCAGGACCTGCTCCAAGTCACCAACAGTAGCACCAATTATTGCATAAAAAATTTAAAACATTGTTTTATATTAATTGCTTGACTGTCTCACTGATGACAGATCCTACGTCTGTTGTACACCCTAAACTCCAATTAAAATATCTTTGAAATATTTCCTCATACAGTAATCTTGGCTGAAAGAAAAGGTATTCTGGGAATCTAGAGAAATGACTTTAAACTTTGTTTGTTCCATATATCTACTCTATCACCAGAACAAAAGCTGCACCAAGTGAGATTTTGTTGCTATTTCAAGATGAGAAACCTGCAAAATACTCATCGTGTACTTGGAATTATTAACAAATTGCAGCTAGTGTAACAGAAAGTCAGGCTAAAGTTAGCAGAGAAGAACAAATGAGTTTCACTGGTAGACAAGTTTATGTCTCACACATAGAAAGATATTACACAAGTCTTCTGACTAAGAGGCTGGTAAGAATGAAAATCTTACTGAGAACTGTGATGACATAAGAAAAGATGTAAGGACCAGATGTGGAGGGTCAGCACTATAAGAAGAGCCCCACTGCCTACCTTCTTAAGCACTGAGCCTTGAACACTCTTGCAAAGATAACCTTACTGAAAGGTATCAAGCTAAGTTCCTTACTCCTCAAACTTATTACAATAATATACCGTCAATTTAACCCACATTTTACTAATTTTTGGAACATCAAGAGATTAAAATTTCTACCTTGACGGTCCCTTAGATTGACGTTGCTTTAAGATAGAGAAGGTGAAATATTTGCAGTGTTTGAAGCACAACTACTCGGAGATAGGTCTGGCTATCATCACTCTAAACTCTAAATGGTAAATACTCCCCAAAAGTAGCATTGACAGAAATGTGGCCCCACAGTCTGTGGGGTAAATGTCACACGGGTAGTTTATTATTGATAAAGAACAGGAACCCAAAGCCGATGGCAACATCAACGTAACATCATCATATGGACACCAGAGTGTCTCCAAAGGTCCGGAAGGGCTACACAGTTTCACCATGGCAACGAAGATCTTCAGTGACTGTACATCAAGAATCTGGAAATAATTGCTTTTAAGTGTAGCAGTTTTTTACTAGAGTAATAACAGTTTTATTAATCTTTGCCTTTATAATTCTATTTATTTCTCATTTTTTGTTAACCAGCTAACACAGTGAGTAGCATTGTCATTCACATTTCTCCAGTTAAAACAAATCAGAAAAATTAGACTTTCAGTGTTCATATTTCTTCTAAGCCATTTCAAATAATTGTGTTTGGCTTTGTACTTATCTAAATGAAATAATTGAATTAATCAATTTCAGAAAGTCCAGATGATTTATGAGAAAATTATAAATCAGTTTTTAAATAGATATAGTACACTATATACATAATTATGACAGAATGGGATACATTTGTGAACAGAATTAATAGTAATATTAATAAGAAAAAGTCACTAAGTTAGCTTCAAATGGTCTTGTGAGAGAATAGCTACCAGTACCTATTATAATTGCTCACTCCTCTAAACACTTGCATTAGTGCATATACTTGGGTAGTCTTCAGACTGGTGTCATTCTAGTCTGTTGTAGTCAAACCATGTAATTCTCATTTTGCATAAAGTAAAAACTAAAGGTATTATATTATACAATGAATGTCCTGCTTCTAGAATCTTCACATGCTTAGTCCTAAAAGTCAACACTTCTTTTTCTTAGTATGAAAATTAGTTTTGTTACATCTTATAATTTAAAAATATCATGGAATCTTCCATCTTTATTTACTATTTCCAGTGAGTTATTTGTGTTTTCACAATTTAAACTATTTCCTGACTTTCCCATAGTTTCATTACTTCTCCAGAAACTGTTTACCTTAATAATTCCAAAGAATTCAAGGTTTTCCTCTAAGTTTACATTAGAAACCTGTCTTACCATAGCACTTTTTGCTTTCTGCAGAGAAGGTAATTCTGTTCCATTCAGAAGCAGCCAACTTCCTCAGTACATGACACTCAGGCTGTAGGTGAGGTGTTTACCTGAGTTCACTTACTGCTGCAGTCCAGGATTGGGACTTAACATAGCATATTCTAGCACATGGTGAATCAACCCATGAATTTCTACAAAACCTAGTCCTCCCTCTTGCCATCACTACTCAGGGCTTCAGACCATACCTGATTTACCTCACAAAGCACACTTTATGCTGTAGGTATGGCAGTATAGGGGCATCCCCCCTCAGGATGCTGAGAACTTGCATGTATTAATAATAATACCTCTGCATACATGATGGACAATACCTCAATTCCAACAAACCCTTCAGATCAGCTTGAACTGAACACTGCCTTTTGGATGCAAGGCAAAAAAAATTGGGAGACATCTAATCTTCTTGAAGTTCTTGGTGTGTGGTTTCTGGGAGAGAAAAAAATGTCATCCTTTGACTGGGAGCATTGGGAATTGGATTCCCTGAGAGTAGACTGGCCAGGCAAATGTGGCTTATATGGTGAAAATGGCTACACTGTAGCATTCCCTATGGTAAAACAGAGGAATCCAAACATCACATCATTACAAAATAAACTAAATATATAAATGAATGTAAAATTTTGGTAATATCATTGATTTAGTTATACTATTATGATCAAACTTTCTTCAGCATGTTAGAATTTCAAGCAATATTATAAACAACTCTTGTTTATTAAAGTCTTACAGGGTTTCTTGTTGTTGTTGTTAGAAAAATAGCCCAAGATTACCTAGAACACACTTCATAACCCAAGCTGGAATCAGCTTGTGACAATCTCCTGCCTCAGCCTCACAGGTACTAGAATTACAGGGATGTCCACATAGAATCTTAGAACCCTTATTTCACTTTTCAGACTACAACAGGAGGCCCACAGAATCTAGGCAGAATTCATTTCCAAGGCTGTCTGGCTTTCTCCTGTGCAAGCTGGTCCTGTTGTCAGCAGTCACAGTCAAAAGGAAGCATCATGTCCCCACAAACTTCACTGGATCATTCAACAAAGGAATATATTTGTAACACCTTGTTCTTTGGAACATGAGAGTCATCTGTTCTTCTCAGGTGTATGTTGTGTGGATGCTGTTGCATGTTGCACAGATATGTGGTTCTCTGGCTATTAAAATTGCTCATTCTTATTTTAAGGAAAATCCTTTTAATTCCAGCACCCAACAAGCCATTCTCCATTTAAATGATAACAGTGACAACATGTATGCTATTGCAGCCTGCTGAGTCTGCCTGACCTGAGCTTGACAGTGCCATGTGAACACTTTAGGCTTTTCCAAGGTCAAACATGTGTTGTGTCTGAGTCCATGGATTCCCCAAAAAGACCATGATGGAGCCATACTTCCAAATGCAAAAGCAAGGTTTTGTTTTTTAAGTATGGGCTAGCACAGGACCTGTGCCTCACAGTCTGACACAGCAGATGGAGGGAGAAGGACCCTGTCTATTTCTGTAAGGGGTTTATAAAGACAAACACCACAAAGCAGTCACAACATTACAGTCTCAAAATATAAAATTACTTATCCTATATCACAGTTGAATAAAGGTGAGGTAAAGCTCAGCTGTTAGTTCCTGATAGGCTATTAGTATCTAATAAAGATAGCAACAGCCCCCCTGGTTACGTCCTCCAGACATCTGCTGAGCCTGCGCTAACTGCAGGGGCAAAACAATGGTTAATCAGGTACCTACAAGGACGTTTGAAGCAAGCAGATATAGACAAATGTTGTTTGAGTACCCTGGTGGGTCAGTTTGACCAGGGCAGGCACAGTTTCTTTGGAATGTTTATGACTTTGCTGGACTGCATTCAGCCCCCTAGTTAAGTCCCACCTAAAATGGAGTTCTTTTCAAAATGGAGTTTGTTTTGCTCCTTCACATGTTGTTAGCTTGACCAGTATGGAAAGTCCAGAGGACCCTAGACAGACTGTTCCACATCAAAACTCGAAGACTCACCTGGGAAACATATCTTTGTGTTGTCCCAGACAGGTGTGGAATTTTACCTGCCTATATTGCCAGCCCTTAGGCACAGCCTCATACACAACACGCATGCCTTGCTAACTGGGTGAGACCCAAAGAACCTGACCTATCCATGCCTCCATGGCATCCTTATACTCCCAGGCAAAGCTTAGATAGCACAGCATACACAGCAATCCCAGCACATCCAGCAATTTGTCCCATTCCTCCAATCCAAACACAATGTCAGGCATCTGAAGAATCAAACTACCAAGTCCTTATACATGATCTGAAATTAATCAAGTTTAGACAATAACAAAAAGCAACATTCCACTCAGCAGAAGCAACCTATAATCCCACATTAGGCACACACACAGTGAAAGAAGTCCTTATGACCAGGTATCAACATAAACACATAAACAATATAAAAGGCAAATTGTTCTGTCTCCCACAAAATCCAGCAGTCCTATAAAAATATCTGACAAGAAAGACCTAATACATTGGATTGTATATCACCTACACTAGAAATACTGTCACAGCAGAGCTAATCTAGGCTTCACAGACCATGTAAATGAGCTCTAAAAGTACTGATGATAACACATAAATAAAGACAAAGGTAAAGAGTTGACCTCAACTTTCCCTGGATTTAAACGGATATTAAAGAGAACAGAAAACAAAGAAGCACAAGCTGGTGTTTGGGACTAAAGCTGAACAACAGCAGAATACCAGCTACTAATGTACAAGTCCATGACGTCAATCAAGTCTAAGACTCACACCCACACAACCGAACCACAAATGATGGTTAAAGGTTCAGGAATAACTAAATGCCTAATATTCACTTGCTATAAAAGGATTATCTGGTATCAACTTGATTAATGGTTGCTTTTGTTATATGGTTAACTAGAACATTTTCAATATATGGGGATTTGGGCTTAACATGATACAACTATAACCACCATTTAATTTTGATTCTTATGGTAGCTACTCATTGTGAAGCCACAAATAAAACTTTCATTTTTTTGCCACCATTAAATAGAAGATTGATACTTCAAAATGGAAAGAAGAGTGGAGTTTTCATGATAACAGAGAAGAGAATCCCTGTACACGATGTTGTTTAGAAAGGTGTCCAAACCTAGAAAGGATAAAAACATTCTTGGGTCAATATCAACCATCAGCTTTTCTTATGATCCCTAATGGAAATCCAGTCCCCCAACTTTGGGGTCTCCCATAATTGTGATGAAGGTCCATGATCTAAGGCCAAAAGAACTGAATGTCACAAGGTTAATTATAAAAATCATGAAAGAGTTTATGTCCACCCAACCATTCCTACAGATAAAACTCGAATCAAGACTTCAGACAGAAGAGAGGAATAAATTTACTACTAGGCTACATAAAGAAAACTAATACAGATATATTCATCCTGATATAAAATGTTAGTAAGCCCAGAGTAGCACAAAGGCAACAGATGACAGTGAAACACAAACAAGTTTCAATAATAAATTAAAATATTAATGAATTCAACACCAAATCAAAGACAAAATTTAGACAAATAAATTAAGAGGAAAATGTATTTTTTTTGTTCTTTACCGCCAAGAGTGGACACCACTCTATATTGAAAAGATAGAAAACCACAAAAAAAAATTGGACCAGGAAGTAAACAGGCAGACAAAAATTATCCTAATATATAAAAATGTAGAATTCAAACAAAATTTAACAAGAACACATAAAGAGATCACTTGATTCTAAGCAATGAAACATTACAATCTTACACTTATATACACCAACCTCAATTCTATAAAAAGCATAGTAATAGATTTTAAGATTCAGATTAGCTCCAACTCAGTAATAATAGATGACATCAATACCCACTGTGGTGATTTGAGTAGCTGCGACTCCCATAGACATCACTAGGAAGTTTGGCCTTGTTGGAAGGAGTATGTCACTGTGGAGCTAGCTGGCTTTGTGATCTTATATACTCAGACTATATGTGGTGTGGAAGACAGTTCACTTATAGTTGTTTGCAGATCAAAATATAGAACTTTCAGCTACTTCTCCTACATGTCTGCCTGCATACTGCCTTGCTTCCCACCATAACAATAACAGACTAAGCCTATGAAACTGTAAGCCAGGCCTAATTATATGTTTTCCTTTATAACATCATGGTGCTGTTTCACAGTAAAAGAAACCCTAACTAAGACACCCACTTTTTTCAATTGACATGTCATTTATTTTTTTATTTTATTTTAATTTTTATTGTTAAAAGAAAAATTTACATTTACTCCCCTTGTTCCCGGCCCTCCTGCTCCCCCACTACCCCACTGCCCTCCCCCTG
>JAQHUG010000181.1:1010286-1023097 GCA_028555095.1 Dicrostonyx torquatus
CCCACTCCTCTGCTGCCCAAGTACCTAGCTGGGGACATCCCTGTGAATACCTGGGATCCCCTCTAGAGACAAGTCTCTTGTGAATCTTAAAATGACTCCCGTTAATGTAGATATCTTATTCCCTTCTCCAATATCCACCCTTCCTCCATTTCCATCCTCCCCCACCCCCAAGCTCTACTTTATATATTCTGGATTTTAATCCTCTGTTAGATATTTAATATGCAAAGATCCTCTCCCACTCTATGAGATTCCATTTCACTTGGCTATTTCCTTAGCTAGGCAATTTTTTATTTTATAATGTCCCACTTGTCAGTTATTGGGTTGAAATCCTTGACAAATGGAATCTTATTCAGAAATGCCTTTCTTAATCACACATATATTGTAAGGTATTGCCTATGTTTACTTCTACCCATTCCAATGTTCAAGGTTTCATAATAAGGCCTTTGATACACTTAGAGTTGATGTTCAAAGTGAGAGATAAGTGTCTAATTTTATTCTTCTGTGTATAGATATCCAGTTTCCCAGCATCATTAGTGGAAAAATCTGTCTTTTCTATAGTACATACTTTTGACATCTTCATCGCATATCAGATGTCTGTTTTGTTCAGTATTTTAATGAGATACCTTCAATATTTTTTATTAATTTAAGATGATTTTGGCTGTGGTACTGCCATACATAGCTTTTTCTCTGTCAAGGTATGTTCACTCAAGTCTTACTCTATGACTGTCATCATGAACACATGTTGAATTTTATCAAAAGCTCTTTCTGCATGTTTTGAAATGATAATGTGTTTTTTCTTTTATATCTGATTATGTGATCTGTTACATTCATTGTTTTGAGAATGCTGTTGCCTTATCACATTTCCAAAATAAGTAAAGAGCCTTGACACAACTAACCAAAAGAAAAAAGATATTACCCAAGTTAGAATTACTGATGGAGAGGGAAGCATCACAAAATGTACCACAGAAATTCCATACATTGCAAGGAAATATTTTACTAAGCTATATACTGCTGAGTTGAAAGATTTAAAATAAATTGATACATGTTTAGGTGCATGCAATGTGTCAAAAGTTAAACTAAGAATCCACCAAAATTTAAACAGACCCAAAACAAATAAGAAAATTCAAATAGTAATAAAAGTCTTCCAACTGAATAAAAAGCAATTCCAAGACCTGACGGATGCACAAAAAACTTCTACCAGATTTTTATTGAAGATCTCCAGTCAATTAATTCTAAACTTGTTCAAAAAATAGAAACACTTTCTACAATGATAATGTTATTCTACTATAAAAAGAAACTAAAGATAAAAAAGAAAACAATAAGCCAATAGTCTAATAAATATACATTTTAAAATACTCAACAAAATACACACACAGAAAAGATGGGCATATATCAAAAGATTATGCAAAATGAACAAAAGAAATTTAACTTAAATGTAAAAGAGTAGATAAATCTAAAGAACTCTTGAGTGTCATTTTATTTCAGTATTTTGTGGAAACAAGAAAATTTATAAGCAAATTATGTTCCACTAGTAGGGTATTATACAAAGGCATTAGGATAAGGCATATAGGCTCTATAGGGTGAGTGTTTCAACTGAAGATAATTGTACTTATTTATGGGGTACATGTAAACATTGTATAATGATATAATAAGAATAATTAGCCAATTTATAATTGAAATTTTTCATCTTTAGCAAAAATACATTCAATATCCTCTTTTTGGTACATATGAAACATTAAGTTTAACTATATTTCTCTTTTTTAATTTTACTTTATTTTTTTTAAAAAAAAAACTATCTTTTCTCATTTTACATGCTAAATTCATTTTCCACTCCCTCCCCTCCTCCAGCTTTCTCCACCTTCCCCCATCACTCCCTATCTCACCACCCATCCACTCTTCAGAGAGAATAAGGCTTTTCATGGGGAGTCAGTAAAGTCTAGAATATTGCTTTGAGGCAGGACCAAGACCCTATCCACTATATCTAGGCTGAGCAAGGTATCCCTCCAGAAAGAATCGGTTCAAAAAAGGCAGAACAAGCAGTAAAGATAAATCCTGGTCTCACTGCCAGTGACCCCACAGTCTACCCCAGCCCTACAACTGTCACCCATTTTCAGAGGGCCTAGTTTGGTCTTATGCTGGTTCTCTCACTCTCAAGCCAAAGTTGGAAGGCTTCAGTTAGCTCAAGTAAGCTGGTTCAGTTGGTATCCCAACCATACAACAAGGGCATTTGTTCAACTATGTTCATAGCAGCATTATTCATAATAGCCAGAACCTGGAAACAACCTAAATACTCCTCAACTGAAAAATGGATAAAGAAAATGTGGTACATTTACACAATGGAGTACTACTCAGCAGTAAAAAAAAATGACATCTTGAAATTTGCATGCAGATGGATGGAACTAGAAAAAAAAAACATCCTGAGTGAGGCAACCCAGACCCAGAACAATGAGCATGGGATGTACTACTCATAGGTGAATACTAGCTGTAAAACAAAGGATAGGAGCCTATAGTCTACAACACTAGAGAAGCTAAGTAACAAGGAGAACCCTAAGGGAAACATACATAGATTCCTCTGGGAAAGGGAAATAGACAAGATCTCCTGAGAAAATTGTGAGCATGGGGTTGGAGAGAGAAGGTGGAAGTGGAGGAGGAGGGGAGAAGAGGACAGAGGAGAAGAACTAGAGGGAACAGGATAGTCTAGATAGGGGAAGGACAGAGACAGAGAACAAGAAAAGAGATATTGTGATTAAAGGAGCCATATCACAAGGATAACCTCAGCTAAGACCCTAAGCAATAATGGAGAGGGTGCCTGAACAGGCCTTGCCCTGTAGTCAGATTGATGACTATCTTAAATATCACCATAGAGCCTACATGCAGCAGGAACTGATGGAAGCAGTTGCAGATATCCACAGCAGAGCACTTGGCCGAACTCCCAAAGTCCAGTCAAAGACTGGGAGGAGTGAGAATACAAGCAAAGAGGTCAAACCTGTGATAGGGATACCCACTAAAACAGCTTACCTGAGCTAATAGGAGCCCACCAACTCTGGCCTGACAGTGAGGGAACCAGCATGGGACCAAACTAGGCCCTCTGAATGTAGGTTACAGTTGTATGGCTGGGGTAGTGAGACTACTGCTTGTACTGGCTTTTTGGAACCTATTCTCTTTAGAGGGATACCTTGCTCAGCCTAGATATAGTAGGGAGGGCCTTGGTCCTGCCTCAAAGCAATGTCCTAGACTTTGTTGACACCCCATGGGAAGCCTTACCCTCTCTGATAAGTGAATGGGGGTTGCAATGGAAGGAAAGGTTGAGGAAGCAGGGGGAGGAGAGGAAGTGGTAACTGGGATTGGTATGTAAAATGAGAAAAGATAGCTTTTTTATAAATTAAATAATTAATTAATTAAAAATAGAATGAAAGCAAAATATTTGAACAAAGCAATAAATTCATGTTAATTTTATAGAAACATGCCAATATCCGCATATTACAGTAAACACACAAAGTATATCTCATGCTGTGTTATTATACTAATTCATTGTCTAATAATTATCATTAAAATCATTGACTGTAATGTTATAATTAAGCATGTGAATAATTATACTAACATATAATAAGAAACTTTTTATTTAAACTTAACTAGTAATGAATCACCAAAAAGGTATGATGTGTGTGGCACACATAATATTTCCAATAGACAACACTGCTCTATGACATTCTCCATTAAAACTAAAAGGAGTAGAAAGGAAATGATCAAGTTTTGGTAGAAGAAATTGTCCCAAAGACTCTTGTCATGGCTCCAAGGACCTCCTTATTCCTCAGGCTGTAAATTATGGGATTGAGCATGGGGGTGAGGATAGTGTAGAAGACAGCCAGAATCTTATCTTCTGTCGGGGAACGGAGACTCCTGGGTCGAAGATAAGTGTAGACAAAAGGTGCATAGTAAAATGTCACCACAGTTAAGTGAGTTGAACACGTGGTGAAGGCCTTTTTCTTTCCCTCTGTTGATCGCATATGGAAGACAGCAAAAAGAATACGTCCATAGGAAGCTGTGATGCCAAGGAAAGGAAGCAGGAGAAACAGGCTTGTGCTCACAAACACCATGTACTCATAAACCCAAGTGTCCATACAGGCCAGGGGCAACATGGCTGGGACATCACAGAAGAAATGATTAATGGACCTAGAATGGCAGTAAGGAATGTGAAGGGCATAGACTGTGTGTGCTAAAGAGTTGATTGAGCCCAGTATCCAGGATCCTATGATCATCTTCAGACACATCAATTTGCTCATGCGGATAGGATAATGAAGAGGGTGGCAGATG
Source organism: Dicrostonyx torquatus (assembly GCA_028555095.1). Lineage (NCBI taxonomy): Eukaryota > Metazoa > Chordata > Mammalia > Rodentia > Cricetidae > Dicrostonyx > Dicrostonyx torquatus. The sequence goes on from JAQHUG010000181.1 coordinate 1,014,601, forward strand.
GCAACAAAACGGTCATAGGCCATGGATGCCAGGAGCAAACCCTCAGAACCTGCCATGGTCAGAAAGAAAAAAGATTGCACTCCACAGCCCAGGAAAGAGATAGTTTTCTGACCAGAGAGGAAGTTAAATGCCATTTTGGGAACAGTGGCAGAGACATCCATCAGGTCCATAAGAGAGAGCTGACTGAGAAGAAAGTACATGGGGGTGTGGAGCCTGGGATCCACACGAATGAGGTGGATCATTGTTGAGTTTCCAAGCAAGGCCACAGAGAATACGGAAATGATGAGCAGCAAAAGCAGAAGGCCTGTTTGGTTTTGGGGAAACAACCCTAACAAAATGAAATCACTTGAGCTCTGATTCAATTTCTCCATGAAAACGTGTTGCAATATCTTTCTTGAAAAAGAAACTTCTTAGCAAAATATACTTATCAGATGAAATAGAACAAGAGAATAAAGAGGAACTGTCTTGTAGTGAATGCTTGAACTGAATTGCTCTTCCTACAGCACAGCCCTTCTGTTGAAATGATAAAGGGGTTGAGAAAGAAAACACAGAAACATCACCGTTCACAATAGCCAGAAATAACAAAAAATATCTTAGTGTAACATTAACCAAAGAAGTGAAAGACCTGTACTACAAGGACTTTGAAGAAAATTATTTTGAAATTTGAACTGAATGTTTCTTTCATCTTGCCTCTGGCCAAATTCTCAATTCAGAAATATCTCTATGGGCCGGGCAGTGGTGGCGCACGCCTTTAATCCCAGCACTCGGGAGGCAGAGGCAGGCGGATCTTTGTGAGTTTGAGACCAACCTGGTCTACAAGAGCTAGTTCCAGGACAGGCTCCAAAGCCACAGAGAAACCCAAAAAAGAAAGAAATATCTCTATGGCTTTATCAAGGGTGGCAACATGAGTAAGATAGCTCGCAACTTTCCCCCTAGACAACTCTATGCAAAAACCATTATGTAGATCATCAACTGACCTTACAAAACTAAGAAAGTGTCTAACTTCTGTATCATATACTTTCCTGGCTCTGTTCCTATAAATGGCTACACTACAGACAGATCTCAGGGATCTGTTCCTTGGTGCTCTGCCTCTCAAATTCTCTAATAAATCTTTGCCTTTCTTGAAAATTCTCTCCACTCCCAATTCACTGTTCTGGTACTAAAAGTTTTGTGTGTGCTCAGATCCACCCTAGTCATAAGATGCTATTTGTGTGTACTTACTCCATAAACAGTGCTTTGATTTTTGTAAATTTTACAGATATTAATTGAATACACACTCATAATAAAACATTTTATACGATAAAACATAACAAATATTACACATTGCCTAATATGTATTTTTGTTATAGTTTATAATTGCAAATATTATAGAAACATATTCAAATAGTATAAATGTTGTTTATAAGCATTGCTTTCTCCTTACTCTAAAGTTCTGGTTTTTGTTATATCTTCATTCTTTTTATATATGTACTTGTATGGAAGACAGAATATCATTGAAACAGTCAGCATACTTCCTCCTTCCTGAGTACCAACGTCAAATCATCAGGTTGGAGGTAAGTGTGTTTACATGTTGAGCTATCTCAGCAGCCCAAAAAGCAAAGCAATGCCTTGCTCTTATTTATTAATTTTTATGTCACATGTATTTTACTTACACACTTTAGACTTATTCAACTGAGGAAAATAAGGCAAAATTAGTAGCCATATATAGTGAATAAATAAAAACAAGAATAAAATTAATAATTTTGTGTCATATAGATGTGAATATTCATGTTCTAAATATATAAATATCTCTTCAGTCTGTATGATGTTACAGGTGTGTATATGTGTGTGTGTTTTCAAGAATGATTAATTAGCATTGAATAATTGATTTGCAAGAGAGCAAGAAGAGCATATGGTAGAATTTGGATGGAGTAAATTATAAAATGGATCTGATGCAGCTATATTACAATGCAAAAATTAAAAATAATTATCTGAAAATGTTAAATGAAAAAGAAAATAAATTTTCTGCCAGGATAATGTGTCCTACGTTTCTATTGCTAGTTCTCATCATAGGCTTGCTTCAGTAATGGTCTCTCCTACTGCTCCTCTATTTCATCTGATTCTTCTCCATTCACTCTCAAGCAAGAAAAAAAATCTAAAATTAGGATTTATTATCTCTCTGACAGACGTTTTCTTTCTTCTCTTACCTGTCCTCAGTATAGGAGTCCATGATTTACATGAGTGTACCCTTGTATCTAAGAGAAATACTGAAGACAGGGCCTGAGCAGGTTACTGGTCTGGATACTAAAGTTTGATTACTAATAATTTTCAACACTAAAGAACAGCAAATAGTATTTTGTAAAATTTATTCACATTTAGCAACAAATTATTTAGCCTTCCATATGTTTGTGGTGTGTTTACAATTGTAAAGCAGAACTTGTCACATGAAATAGAAATAGAATTTTATAGTTATCTAATTAAGAGGTACTGACAATGAGGAATGCATATGCAAGAACATGACAGGTGCACAGGATCACTCGGCATAGACTACATATGAGAAAAGAAAGAATTTTGTGTTTCTTTATTACCGTTTAAAAATAAATGCCTACAAGATGATCAATATACATGAAGTACAAATAAAAACCACAATCACCAATTTATTGTATACCTTCAAAAATATATTCCCTGTTCGTAGACAGTTGCATATTCTGTTTGTCAACTCAAACAAGATCACTGTTCTTTAGCACAAACTAAGAAGCTGATTACTAAAATAGACCAATAAACTCAAGCATATGACCTGATGTCATATAATAAGTCTTCCTATGAGCAAAACATGCAAAGTAAAGGAGACAGCTTGATTGGAAACTTCCCAGAGCCACTAGGTGGCTCCATGGAAGCAGGTCTTTGTGAAGCCCGCTACTCTAAGTGATAAAAAAAAGAACAGGGTTGGGAGAAAAAGTAAATGAAGACAAAAGCAATGAGACTATTGGTTATAAATGGCTGTTGTAAGGCAGAAAAGGACTTGGTATCTGATCTGAATAAAATGCTAGAACAGGGAGAGTGATATGCTCTTAGATTCTAGACCTCATACCAGATGCCCTTGTTCAGAAGGGTACTGCCATGAGTACCATGCAGAGAAGACTAGCCAGAGAGAATACAATATCTGGTGACTTATCTGAATTTAGAAACAGAGACAAACATTCCACAAAACCACTGACACCTGGATACATTAGGACAGTGGGATACCTACCTGGTCATAGGTTCCTGTCTGATGATTCACTGATGTCTACACCCGGGTACAGCACTTACACAGAGTAGACTCTCAATCTGCATGCCTGTTGAAATGAATAAACCATTATCCTTAGAGATGATAGAATACAATTTTTCATACTGAAAATATCATTTTAAAAGTCAGTCTTCTGTATTATGATTTGTGAATAAAGAGAAAACCCTTAGGGGCACTTTCTTTACACACTTTTTCACAGGTTTAGCTGGAGAGAAAGGGACATTCCAGTCATCCCATGAGGAGGTGTTTCCAGTATCCAGCTTTGGTCACAGAATCTGCACTAAACTTACACATCATATGTTTGATTTCTACAAAAGGAATGCACAGGTGTGTGCTGCCACATCACTTTTCCATGGTTCATAAACATCTTTGAAGACAGTTACAACAGTAATTATTTTGTTTCCAGTATTTTGAAATTATCATTTAGGTATTAGATATTAGGAAACAGTTGTTTTCAGGAGGCCAGATACATGGAAATTAATGTGTAAGATCCAAGGTAAGAACTAAGATCCTTACATTGGTGACCAGATGATTTCAATATTGGGGGTGGACTTTACTTAATACAGAGTCACATAAAGAATTTCTCTATTGATTACACTGTAACTTCAAAATCTTGGAGTAATTGCAAGGTAGATATAATATGAGCGTACCCCCAATCAGTCTAAGACATAAAAACCATTGAGCTACTTAAAACTCTGTCATGAAGAGTTCTGTTATACATGAGTGCTACAAATTCAGGATGCTAATTAATTTTGCCAAAGTTATAGGTATGTAAACACAACACAGACACACATCAAGAAATATGCAGAGCGTAAGACAAAACAGGGAATTGAACATCAGAGTCTCTGCTTAGTCTTAAAATTTCCCCAGTACACCCAAGAACACAACCTCAGTGAACTATCTGCATTCCATACATATTAAGTCCTCCAAAATTGTCCATCTCTTTCCTCCATTCCACATCTAACTTTTCAGAAAACTCAAGACCACAGAAACTCAGCCTCTTATATTTATGGTCATAACTTCTAAAAATAGCACATTGTAGAATTCAAACATATATACATCAATTCTCTTTGTATTTTAGACTTACATGAAAATCATAGCTCTAGAATCTTGCCTAGTTATTCTAACCCAAACCAACTATGCTCATAATGTCTTATGGAATCAGCTTATTCATGTATTTTAAATTTGTGTTCGTATTAGTAAGAAAAGGTACCTTTACAATACAGCCATTCCCTGCAGACAGTCTCTGTGGGTCTTGAGAAGTCTTCAGCTCCCATCTTTGTTCACATTCCCTACCAGGTATACCACAAGATTATCTCCCTTTGCAGTAGCCCCAGCTGAAGGCTGAAAATCTGCTTCTTACACAAGAGCCCCTCCCCACCAAAATACTAGGAGAGAAATTTGTAAGAATTATCTACTAGTCATATATTCATGATGAAACCAGGAGCAGATCATTAAGCCCTTCTGAAATATGTACAAGCTCATTGCTCAGGTAAAACATTATTTTTTGATAATTATTTTTAAATGAAATACAAGAGATTTTAGATTTATTTCAAATAGATTATATTGCTGAAAAACATAATGGCTAATGCTATATTTTATATGCACAACCTTGGATCACTAAGCCTTAGATGTTTCTCTTTTTCCTCTAATTGATCCCTCATGTCTAAATCTACAGAGACAGAGCCTGGGCCACTTCTCCTGACTTGGATGCTATGAGGTAGTTCAGTTCTGAACTTATAGAAATAACTACATGACAATTTGCACTCCTGCAATCACAAGATGTCTGAAAATTGATTAAGGAGAACATTATTTCATAACGTGACTTGAGAGATGTAAAGTTATGGATGTATAGGTTTTATATACATATAATAGCCCCTCTTTATAAAGTGTAGGGCCCCAAAGGGGTCCAAATTGATATACTGAAAGATGGATCTAGACAGAAATTCTACTTTAGTCCTAGGTTGAGATGACACAGGGTCATCCAGGCTGACAGATCCACCACTGATTAGAAAACAAGTTGAACAAACTTCAAAGCAAATTAAAGACTGTGGCCTAATCTTTAAATTTTCTACTATTTGAGGGACGTTCCAGAAGCTAACAGAGGACACATGCTATTTGCCTGTGGAGTGTCTGCAGAAGCAGGAATGAGGAGACATAGTCTTACTATCCTACTCAACCCATAGTAGGTTGATTAATGAACATTTATCATATTTAAGATATTATCTGTGTCCTGGGTCTCATTATAGAAATAAATAAGTTTGTTATTTTTCAAACTTTCTTTTTATTTATACCTTGTATCTTTCACATCATTCATCTCAATCCCATTCATTTCCTGTCCGTTTGTTTCCACCCTCTGCCCTTGCATCCTCCCACCCCAATAAAATAAAATTAAAGAAAAAAAACAATGGAAAAGCCTCATTATGGAAGCTGTAGTGAGACATAGTCATGCAGTAAACCTTTTCATCCATATATCTTTACATGAAAGTCTTTATTGCAAAGAGTCATTGGTCTGGTTTAAGGCCTCTGGCTTCTGATACACTGTTGATGCTAGGCCCTCCCTGGGACTCCTCTTGGCTATTGTGCTGTTGCCCTGTATCATACTTCACTTTATATCTGCAGGACTGGTCCCTTCACATGCTCCAGCAGATCACAAAAGGTGTGTATTTGTGGTAGCCACCTCATAACCTTGGTTCTTGACCTGGGTAGTTGCAGGGTTAGTCAGCCCATCAGCCCTACCCCAGCACTGATCACTAGGGTGTGCTCTCCAGCATTGCCCTGGCTCCTTTACCCCTTGCAGAGATGAGCTGGGAACAAGACCAGTTCTCCTGCTTTCATGCCCTCAGAGTCAGCTCTACCACACCTATACCTTCAGGGCCAGCTCTGCTCTGTTGCTCAGGTGAGGGTCAGGGCCTGTTTTTCTCAGAACTATAGCTGGTAAGAAAGAGGCTCAAGTCCCTTGTCAGTCACAGCCAGCAAGGGGCAAATGGTAAGAGGGGCATCTTTCCCCCACCAAACAACCACGTGACAGTTAAGTGGTGGGACAGCGGTAGCATGCTCAAAACTTTGGGGCTGGCTCACCCACACCTCCGCCAACAGGGTTGGCTTCATTATGCTACAGAGCCTGCTCTACCAAGTACTGTGGCTGGTAAAGGGGAGAGCTCAGCTCCCTTGTCATGTGCAAGTGGTAGGGGCAAGAGGGGAGGGTATCATTCCCTCAACTCCACCATCAAACTGCAGACATAGGATGTGGGACCAGCTATCCCACTCTTATGCCCTCAGGACTAGCTCAGCTGTGTTCCTGCCTACAGGATCAACTCTACTGTGCTGCCCATGCAAGGCACAGGGCCCTTTCTCCCGAGTGCTGCAGTGGGTGAAGCGTTGGGTCAAACCCCAACAAGCTGCAGTTGCCAAGGTGTGAAGAGAGGAGAGCCTCTTTCCCTCACCCATACCACCATATGACAGATGAGAGGGAGGGACTCTACCTCCTCTCCCATCCTCATCCCCCCCAGGGACAGCTCACCCACACTCCTACAAACAAGGTCAGCTCTATTGTGCTTCCCAGGTGAGGTGTAGGACCCTCTCTCCTGAGTGCTTCAGTCAGTGAGCAACAGGACCAGTTCTCTCTAATACTGCAGCCAGTGAAGGACAGACTCAATTCTGTATGTCCCTATCCTCTCAGCCTTTGGTGGTATCAGGAGTCATGGACATTAGAATAGAAAGTGGATACATCAGGGCCATGAACAGAGACATCAGCCACTGGCAGCAGCCCAGGCCCAGATATTACCATAGCCCTGGATGACATTCAAGCCACCCGCCTCATCCCACTCACCTCTTCAGATATGCCTCTGTTTACAGGAAATGAACCATTTTCTCTTCTCTCTCTCTCTCTCTCTCTCTCTCTCTCTCTCTCTCTCTCTCTCTCTCTCTCTCTCTCTCACATACCATACCTAATACACACTCATCATAAGATTGCCTGTCTGCCAGGAGCCCCAAGACACCATACAGGCTGTGTTTTCTCCTTAGAGCCCAGGACAGACTGCCCTGAGCCTATATGTGGATCTCTTTATCCCACTCAGTAGTTTACGATCCTGGGCAGGACCATGCTTCCTCATCAGAATTTGTTATTTAATGATATTGTATTTGATAAATATTATTCATTGGAGTGATGGGGTATAAATTTTTACCAATTACTTTTCATGTTACTAGTGGGAAATTTAGAAGTGCAAATGAATGTTTATTATTATCTTTTATGTATAACTTCTATACCTTCCCTTTATGCAGAGTGGTACCAATTGTTTTGCCTAGAAAGTTCACACAGACCAATCACACTCAATTTCTTACCATGCATATATGGTCCATATGTAACACTGAAATATGCCTGGAGAAAAGGTCAAACTTGCTTGATAGACCTTACTTCCAGTTTGTAGTCTATGGTAGTTCTTATCATGTCAGTGTTTCTGTAGTCTATGGAGGAATAAATTCTGGCAATTTTTATCTCATCTACACATCAAGACACTTCCTTATTCCTTTCTTCACCCACAAAGGAGTAAATTTGGTAACAAATCATGGCCAGGGAAAATTCTTGTTCTGCTAAACTAGGTATCAGTCTGCCTTATTTTACACTGTTCAGCACTGTGTGTGCTAATTTTTTGGGTGGAAGCTTCACCTCAGCCCTTGGCATTCATATATCCAATGAGTCTAGAATGTTTGGATGGAAGCCACATCCCAGTTCCTGGCATCCATCTATCCAAAGAGTCTGGAATGTTTGGGTTGAAGACACAGCACAGTTCCTGGCATCCATAAATCTAAAGAGTCTAGAATGTTTGGGTGAATCCACTCCAAGCCCTCTCCCCTGGGAGTTATCTCAGTCCAGACTCCACCCTTGAGAAAGCCCACCAAACGCTCACCCCTCTCCAAAAATGCTCAAAATCACTCACACAGGAAATTTAAACTGCCCCACCCCCAGAAAACAAACACATGGTTTTCTGGTCTTCCTTTCTCAGCTCCTCTCTGGGGTGCTGGAAGGCCATCTGGGAGCGTTAGTATCCATTAAACTTGGGCTTTTCTAATTCAGTTTGATTTGGTCTGATTCAGAATATTGCATTGGTGGAGAGACTTATCAGGGTACAGAAACTTTTCATCTGGAGGTCCCATCAAGGGGCTGCTTTTCTCACTGGCTCAGGGACTTGGGAAGAGATAGCAAAAGTAGATCAGAAGCTAAAGTCTGAC